>JAYMTB010001791.1:0-10264 GCA_036897585.1 Francoa sonchifolia | reverse complement strand
AGAGACGGCTTGAAGAAGACGACTCAAACTAAGATGGTGATCCACATCCGCAACACTTAAACGAAGATTGAAGTTGTATCGATTTGGTAGATTGAGTACCACTTTCACAATGCATTGATTGAGCTTTTATAAATTAAAGCGATCTTGTCTCAGCTGAGAGACAGAGGAAACAACGGATATATTGTTTCTATCCTATTTAGATTGTAAGCCAATTATGGCATTGGTTGTAGGCATGAGTCCTAAATCTGTATAAGACTAAGATTGGAGTTTGTAAATCAATTTAAATAGTGGAGTGTTGATTATGGGCGAGGCCCTGCAGACATAGGTGTGAGCACCGAACTGTATGAACAATTGCTTTGTATTTTTACGATTATTGTTCTATATTCTCGTCTAACCCAGAGTGTCGTAAACTGTGTTACAACACATTTTGTCACACCAGTACCGATCAGATCTAACAACTGGTATCAGAGCCGGTACACTAACTGGTTCTTGGTGGGATTCTGGAATTCTGATCATTATGGACACTCAGCGAGAATGAGGATCTATATTGAGGCCACCACTACTGGATGGCTCGAACTATGCATATTGGAAGGCTAGAATGAGAGCTTTCATCAAGGCGATTGACGAAAATGCATGGGAAGCTGTACAAAACAATTGGACTCCAACAGTATATGAGACCGCAGATGGAAAACATGCAATAAAATCCGAGGAAGAAAATAAATTGGCCTTGTATAATTCTAGAGCACTGAATGCAATTTTCAATGGAGTTGATGCAAATCAATTCAGACACATCTCAACATGTGAATCAGCTCATAAAGCATGGACCGTTTTACAAACAACTTACGAAGGAACACCCTCAGTGAGACTGTCGAAACTTCAAATGTTCACCACAAGATTTGAAAACTTGTATATGAAGGATGATGAGTCAATATCATATTACAATGCAAGACTGTGTGACATCGCGAATGAAGCTTTTGCTTGGAGAAAAATTTGCTGAAGGAAGATTGGTGAGAAAAGTACTTAGATCTTTGCTTGAGAAATTCGCTATGAAGGTTGTAGCCATAAAGGAAGCCAATGATGTTGAAAATATGAAACTCGATAAGTTAATGGGGTCTCTGAGAACTTATGAGATGAACTTGGAGTCAAACAGAGGGGAAAAAGACATAAGGGAAAGTGTTGCATTTTCAGCAATCAGTCGCAGTGAACACACTTTTTCTAACACCTCAGCCATTGAAGATTTAGAAGAAAAACTTGATAAAAAACTTGATCTTCTGACAAAGAACATCAATAGGGCTTTCCAAAAGTATTCTAGGAAAACATATTTACTAATGGGGAAGGATCATATGCCAATGGAAAAGGAAAGATACGTGAGGTTGAAGGAGAGCAGAGGATAAAGAAGAAAGGGATTAAGTGCCATGAGTGTGGAGGTTTTGGTCATATTCAAGTTGAATGTGTCAATACTCTAAGGAAGAAAAAGAGATATTTCAATGTCTGCGAGAGTGATGATGAGCCTGAAAGCAGTGGAAGAAGACGAAAAATATGTCAACAATCATGTTGCATTCTTTGCTAGCGTTGTTTCTGATAGAAGTGTTACTTCTGGTGTTGCAACACCAAGCCAACAGAAGACTGTACTTGAGGAAAACAACGAAAGTGAAGCTGAGATCACTAAGGATCAGCTACTGGAAACATATAAGATCATGCTCGACAAGTGGATCATGGTATGTGATGTCAACAAATCTTTGAGAATTCAAGTGGAACAACTTGATGAAGAAAAAGTGATACTTTAGAAAGGCATGAAGGAGAGCAAGGAATTGTTGGATGCTCGAGATAAGGAGTTGAGAACTACGGATGCTGAGTTGATTGTTGCACAAAATATTCTGAGGAAACTGGGCACTAGTAGTAAAAATTTAGATAAAATCCTAGAAGTATGTAAGAGAAGTGGTTATCTACATGATCTTGGATATGAAGGTGAAACCTCTACTGTGAAGACTGTATTTGTGAAGGTAAGACAGAACAAAGCATATGCTTTTGATGGTAAAATGAAAGAGTATAAACCTGTTTTTCACTACTGTGGTGTTCCTGGTCACATAAGGCCAAAGTGTCATAAATTTTTGCATGACTTAAGAAGGAGAAATATTAGTTATGCTCCTAGAAGCACTCCTAAGAAGAAAGTTGAAGTAATAAATAACAATAAGAAAAAAATATGGATAAGAAAGGATACTTGCAGATTGGTGGACAATGAGGGCAATTAGATTATGGAAGGGGTGCGTTCTGTTGATAACTCTTAGAGACTGATGAAAGATGGTGAAGTACAATTCTCAACTGAAGGAATTGAAGAAAATGAAGTTGCAGTGAAAAATCCTGGAACAGGTATTGCAACACCTCGTGAAACACTTGGTGAAACACTTGTGAAGACATAACAGTTTGAAGGTGAATCAGTCCACATAAAATTCCCAGCAAAGGTCAGGAAGAATCAGTCTTTGGATGACGTTATTAGAGGTCTTAATGAAGGAACAAAAATCAGAGACAAACCAAGGGTTAATTATCGAGACATGGTGAGGTATGTAAGTTACACTTCCAAAGTGGAACTAAAGAAAGAATAAAACTGAGTGAATCATTGAAAGAAAACAAAAACAAAAACAAAAACAAAAACAAAAAAGGATTTTTTTTTGTTAGTGTCAGGGATTTCTTGTTGTTTTGGGGTTTCATTCTCGTTTTACTTTATTTCTAGTGTTTGCCAACGTAGTTGTTTTGTGTCAAAAGTGTGTCTCGGGTAGGTTGTGTAAAACTGTATATGAAATATGTGTTCACTAATTGTCAAATGGCTAGAACAAAGAGTGGTAATAATACATAGGTGTTTGGAAAAGGTGTTGCTCAAGAAGTTGATGCAATTGCTTCTACTAATGCTGAAGGTGTTACGAATATTTGATGTCTTTATCGATGAACTTTGGGAAACATGGGTATATATTTTTGATGAACTAATTGACAGAGTGTCTCATCGTGTGCTCTTATGTAAAGCTGCAACTCCTAAGGGGAAGTTTGAGTATGGATTGCAACTCTTGAGGGGGAGTGATATATTTGGTTGAAACTACTTGTTGCTTTCCTTTGGATTTTGTGACAAAAAGGGGGAGATAACCTATGGAGTTATGTTGTTGCTGTTTTGTTTTGATACTGTGTTGGTTGTGTATATTTTGTTGGCATGAGAAACCGCAACAACTAAAGGGGAGTTTATTTTGGAATGCTACTGTTGAGGGGGAGTGATAAATTGGCATGAAAAACCGCAGCATCTAAGGGGGAGTTTATGTTTTATGCAACTTTGTTCTAAGTATTTAGTTTCCGTACATTTTCTGATTTATGCACTAATTGTTTCTAGTGTTGTTTTGTCAAAAATGCCAAAGGAGAAGATTGTTAAGTCCAAGAATGTTGGCAATTTTTGATGTGCTTTCGTAGATACTCTGAAAATATTATCAATCGAAAATATTCTGATAATATTACGAAATCAGAAAATATTGGGTATGAAATTAAGGAAACTAGATATTTAGGAAATATTGATTTTTGTTAGGAAACAATTCAAAAATATTATTTGGCAACTTCTCTATTCGGGAAAGGTTTGGAAATTGAGTTATGGTGAATATCGGATTAATCATTTTATGGAAAGAATTGTGTAGGATTGATTGGTGAAAATATTCATATACGTTTGAATTAGTTTGAAGAAAATATTAAGGATTATGAACGAAATTGAGAGAGCTTGAACGGGAGAACAAGTCATCAACCTCAACGTTGAATCAAAGAAGGATCACGATGAATACCTTTTGAATCAAAGCTTGAACCCAAATAATGATCCTCAACCACCATGTTTAATCAAAGAACGAAGATGTATCAAATCGGTAAATCAAGTGTTGTTTATGTGATGCAAACTGTTATTTGTTGATTGTGCTTTTCGAGAGAAAAGCTTTCATGTCTTGGATGAAAGGCTGAGGGAACGAGTGAGTGTTGTTTCTATTTCCTATTTAAATTGTAAACTCAATTACGACATCAGTAGTAAGATTGAGTCTTCGATCTGTATAAGTCCAAGAATTGGAATCTGTAAATAAATTTAATAGTGAATTGTTGATTTCTGGGCGAGGCCCCGCAGACGTAGGTATGAGCATCGAACTGCGTGAACAATTGTTTGTGTACTATTTACGTTTTATTGTGTTGTATTTACGTTTGACTATCAGTGTATCACACAGCGTTGCGACACCGTGTGTCACACCGTACTGATTAGATCTAACAGTTTGGATTAGATATAATAAAAACTAATTTATATCATATGTACTGTATAAATTCTATTTTATTTTATCCTGCCAATTAAATGAAGCCTAGGCTATATGTATAGACTAGAGGTATTATTCCTTCCTTACAAAAATCATAACATTCAATTCACTGTATACAATTAATTGTACAGAATCAGCTCTATAATCTCTTGGTAAGAAGAGATAATTTGTCATTAATATATATAGAACTTAAAATTGGAAATAAAACACGAGTACAGCATACTACAATTCATTATTAGGCACAAAAGGCAGTACCCCACGGCTATTTAATTTTGAATAAAAATAAAAGAATACGTAAAGCCCATAGTTGCAAACTTATCTTTTTACATACGTGTACAACAACTTTAAATATTGAGTGGTTGTTTGGATTTATGAATATAATATATTTTATCCAAATCTTAATTAAGATTACATTATCTTATAGTTTAGAAAAGCAATTTAAATATAGTTTCATAATGCTATGAATTAGCACAAAACAAATATTATAGCATTAATCGGTGCTCTTCTAACCCCCAATGAAATTGACGTAACAAACAATCCATGAGAAGTGTTGGGATAATATGTTTCAATCCATCTATTAGTTTTACGTGTACAGCCGTGTCGTGCTATTTTTGTATTTTATTACACCTCTCAATCTTATGTAGTTAAGGAATTTTTTATATTCGGAAAAAAAAAAAAATGAGATTCATGAGAAGGATTCTTTATTGTTCTCGTTCCCATTTCATTTATTCTTATGCTATTCATTTTTTTTTATTTTACTGAAAAATGAGATTATTTAATAAATGTAATAAGAAAGTGAGATCATTGAAATCGAAGGATTTGGAGGAATTGTTCATGACATTATCCGGATCCATCAATGAATAGAATATGAGTCTTATTCTTAATGTATTTTTGTGTCACCTATGTCGAAAGTATGAGTTATTAGTGTATTTATTAGATTTGATTTTTCTACTACCAAACAACTTGGGTTTAGATATTTTGATACGGTGAAAGTCAACATTTTGATATAGTGGAGATTTTGGCTTAGTATCAACAGGTTGTACGGGATAGTGGCTAAATCAGGGTCGTTACAAATGATATCATAGCGGTAAGATGAGTTATAATATCAAAACTAAGTGTTGTGTGAGACTAATTGTTATATCATGGAGGGTGGGTGATAGTCACCTCTATCTTCTGTAGAACTAAGTGCTACACTCAGAGTCATCTCTAAATTTCATACAAGTCATCTCTAGATTTCTACGCCCGATAAAAATGATACTAAAATGTTTGAGTGATCACGAAAAATACATTGTATTTTAAATCGTTTATAAGATTGAATCTTCGTACTACCAAATAATTTTGATTTAAATATTTTTATACGGTGGAGATTTCGGCCTGAGTATCAACGGGCCTGAATCCGAGTTGTTACATATACTGGGGTGGACAAAGGAAGGTGAAGCTCATGATAAACATATGAGCTCAACCACATTCTAACATGTCCTATTTAACTTCTAAACATTTTAAAAATAACCCATAAAAAAAATAATTAAAAGGAAATAAGAAAAATTATCCATTAAAGCATTATAAAAAAGCAAGAAACAATCTCAATTCAAACCATTTTTCTCCAATGGCAACAAGAAAAAACTTCCATCCAAAATCCAACTATATCTATCCAACAAATTACTCAAGCCCATCTGATAATCTTTTCGAATTCGAAGAATCCGATATTTGGAATTCAAATCAAATTTCAGTTACAATTACACCTTTTGAAACCAAAAACTCAATACCCAACTACCGGTTAGTGATAAAATCAGTAAAAAAGCTCGAAAAAACTGACAGGAATCCGGTCACCGCCACATCATTGCCGGTGAACATACCGGATTGGTCGAAAATGGGTAAAGATGAAGAGGAAAATAATGGTGGTCAAGAGAGTTGGATTCCTCCTCATGAGTATTTGGCAAGAACAAGAGGAGCTTCATTTTCAGTTCATGAAGGGATTGGAAGGACACTTAAAGGAAGGGATTTGAGTCGAGTGAGAAATGCGATTTGGAAGAAAACTGGGTTTCAGGATTAACTAAAGTACGTACTAATTCAACTGGATTAATTAGGTCTAATGATAAAGTGAGAGTATCTGTTGATCATGAAAGTAAAATAGGTGGAGATTAAAGATTATTTAACATGATATTATGTTGGTTTGTATGGTTGGATGGATGAGTTTGAATTTTTTGTAAGATGTAACTTATAATAATGAATGAATGCTTTAGAAGTCAACATTCTCTCTTGTTTTTTCTTCATTTTTCCCATTTTGTTTGCTAAAGAAAAAAGGAGATATTTTATATTATTAAACAAAAAAGGGGATGAACTTAAGAAAAACAATAGCTTCCCAAGCAATAATGACTCTGACTATTACTCGAGTTGAAATAGTATTACTATTTTGATCGTTATGTTCCAAAAGCTACAATATCTTAATATTTTGGCCAATCTCCTATCCTATAAATATATATTAAGGCGATGTGGATAAGTGAGCCATAGGTAGGAGGTAGGTGGTTGGTGGTAGGTGGTATGTATGAAAGCAACTACTAGCTCCAATAATTCTTGGATCAAAATAAAATTCTTCCCCTTTTTTTGGATGATAAATTTGACACATATATACCTCTTAACTATTAGGATTAAATTTTAGCATTAAGCTCAAAATACTCCATTGCTTCATACTAATTAGGGTTAGGGTAGCATTTAGAATCATGTTATCCATTAAAATGAATGATATGTACTTAGACAGATAATCACGAATGATCCGTCATTATTCTAAATGAAAAATAATTTGAACTTTTTTTTGCAAATAATTTTGGATAGGATGATATAACTTATACATAAATTTCATTGAGTTTTTTCAGCAGACATGAATGTTTATTTTCATGAAATTGAATAGTACTATCCATAGTCCTAAGTTCGTGCACGTATCAATGGAAGTTGGTCTAAAAGTATGAGACGAGTTTCTCATATCCTCAGACATCATTTTCAAGGTAGAAAGTCTCTTTAATTTATTTCTTTTGAATTTGTTATGGTATGATACTACGTACCAAAAATCACGTGTTAAATCCAATTTTAACTTATAAATCTTCGAATAATGATACCAGATAAGATACATGTTTCAGGCTTTTGCCGATACATGCCCATTGCCAATGTTAAATATTACTTTCCTTTCTTAATATGGGGTAATCTTTTCTATTATATTAAAATAACTCACTAATAATATAATTTTTTGATTCACGAAATTATAATTATGTAATTTTAATTAAATTTTAAAAATTTAATATTTTCAGAATATTATTGATATTTGTATTTGTTTCCCTTAATTAATAATTTTTTTTTATAAATTCTGAGAATCCATTTTTCAATTTCGTAAACAAAACAACATCTTATATTTTTTCTAAAATAAATAAATAAATATACAAAATATATTCACTTTAGCTAGCAAATATCGTCAAAATATGAGGACATTTTAGTCATTCATACATCTGTAAAATCCCTTGGTATATAAAAACCCTAATCTTAATCATCCCTTTCGCTGCCCTTCACTCTAACCCTAGCCCAAACCCTAGCAAAAATGCCGCCAAAATTCGATCCCAGCCAAGTAGTTGACGTATACGTCCGCGTCACCGGTGGTGAGGTCGGCGCCGCCAGTTCACTCGCTCCTAAAATCGGTCCACTAGGTCTTTCCCCGAAGAAGATCGGTGAAGACATCGCAAAAGAAACCGCCAAGGACTGGAAGGGCCTCCGAGTCACCGTCAAGCTCACCGTCCAGAATCGTCAAGCTAAGGTGTCTGTTGTCCCGTCCGCTGCTGCACTCGTCATAAAGGCGTTGAAAGAGCCCGAGCGTGATCGGAAGAAGACGAAGAATATCAAGCATAATGGAAATATCTCTCTTGATGATGTTATTGAGATTGCTAGAGTTATGAGAAGCAGATCTATGGCTAAAGAGTTGAGCGGCACTGTTAAGGAGATTTTAGGTACTTGTGTTTCTGTTGGATGTACGGTTGATGGAAAGGATCCGAAGGATTTGCAGCAGGAAATCACTGATGGTGATGTTGAGGTACCGCAAGATTGAATTGAATGTGAGGGTTGATATCAGTTTTATTGTGTTTTAATGGTTTATATTGAAAGAATGCAATTGGATTTTTGTTTACACGAGAATTATAATTTCCGAATTATAAGTTTTGGGAGATCTGGATTCCATTTTGAATTCTAATTGCTAAAATGTGGAATGCTATACTGATTGGAAGCAGGTTTACTTTGGGATGGTAGATTATGTGTTCATATTTAAGATAGGTCATAATTTGCTATGGCATTTGCATAATTGATGATGAAAACTCAATCATATGCAAGTTTATTCTATATTTAGTGAATTCTCTAAGGTTGGACCGGGTTAACTGGGTTCTAAAGTAACAAGTGAATTGAGTTACTATGTTCCAAAAATTTCCGAAATAGAACCTGTTCGATTGGTTTGTTTGAGTGTACATTTGCTTCCATTGCTTTGAGGCTTGAGTGGTAATTGTGTTATTTTATAGGAGTCGGAGAGTCAGTTTTACGTTAGTATTTGTCTTAAATGTATTTCTGAATGTATATGCTTTTGAAAACATGCACACTAATGATTTACTCAAGTAATTATGCTCAGGTATAGTATCTAGTTATTTGTAAATATTGGTGAAAATGGGAAGATGTTAGAGACTTATTTGAATGCCTTGTGTTAATGTAAAGAACAAGCATTTGTCATGAACATCGCTAGATGCATTTTCGTTAAAAGGAGATGGTTGTTGGATTAAGAGAGGTTTACATTAGTATTGAAGATACGCAGATCTGATTTGCATTTGATTTTCCTGTTATTGTTTTGCACAATTGCTTTAAACTGATTGCAGAGTAATGAAAGATTGCAGTTGCAATTTAGTGCATTTTGCATGGTAGTGATTATGGTTTGATTTTTGCATTATATATTGCCTAATTTGATTGTGGCGGCTTGGGTCATGTTAATTACTGCTTAAACTGACAAGTAAATTGAGTTTATCTGAAACCAAACCGAGTTGATCAGTGTAGTTTCTCCAGTTACTTGGTTTGGTTGTATGTTCTGCTTTGAAGCTTCAGCGATAAGTTGCCAATTTATAGGAATGAGACAAAATTTACATACTGTGAAAAATGGTTTGGTTTTATACTAAGCATATTCTTGGTTCTGTTATAAAATATAAATAGACGATTCAATTTTGAAATAAAACTGAAGCATTAACCTCAAATTGGCCATTAGTCCATGGATTAGTGTTTGGTTAGCAGAAATTATAATTCAAGATTTTTTCAATTAAATTTTCAATATCAATTATTGTGTTGGTTTGTCTCAATTAAACCAAACTTCATAATTCATATGGAATTATGAATTATTATAATAATTTGATTATTAATTCAATTGAATTTTTTATACTTTGGTTCCTCTAAAAAATTCATGGAAATTCTGATTATCATAAAATCATGATTCCGATCATTCTGTAAATACATATGGTAATCAAAACTTTTTAAATTAAATCTAGGGAATAAGAGGCCGATTACTCATACTAAAAAACATCTAAATCCACATCGTAGGTATGCACGTATCTATCACTCATATGCCTGGATCCCTGTTTGCCATTTTCAAAGCCGGACCGAGATCGTCTTCATGGATGACATTCCATTCATCAGGTGAAGAACATGGCAGGGTATCCATTGCTTAATTATCATAAAACCTTGCTTTTCTCATACAAAATTGGGTTTTCACCATAGGCCTAAACGAATGAACCAAACTACACATGGCTCAGCAATATGCATTTTTCTTCAACTAATAATGCACACAAACATGTTAAGATCAGTGTACAACAATTATGCACCAAATGAGAAAGTATCTGAAATACTGAGTACAATCAAATTTGGCATACCAAATGTGTACACGC
>JAYMTB010001790.1:0-10266 GCA_036897585.1 Francoa sonchifolia | reverse complement strand
TCAAATGGGATTTTGGTTACGGATGATAACATTTACTGTTACGTGTTATAGGTCCAGAAGCATTTCCAGTGGAATTCGCCTCCGGTTAGTTTCGATGCATTCCATATGGTGATGTACGAGCTTTGGTTACGCCACCATGTCATCAAATACTAAAATGTAAGCGATACATAACTTTTGTTGATTTTTCCCTTTATACGTGAAAACACTGGGTATAGTCAACTTGGAATCTTGTATATTATAACATACACTTTCATTTAGGACCTTTGAGAACAGAAATCGATATTAAAAGAAAAATGTAAAGGTCACTATTGTTTGGGTCTTTAAGTCTACATATGTTCTATCTACTTGTTCTTTCATCCTTGTAGTGGTTAAACAAATTTGGTTTCATTCCATTCAATTATGATTTTTTTGTTTTATTTTTGTTATTAATTTATTGATGGATATATGATGATTTGATTACCTCTTCTTTGAAATGTTTTACACATGAAAAATAATTTTTCCAAAATTATGATAACTATTTATAATAATAATGTTTATTTTTAAGGAATTTTTTTTAAAAAATTATATAAAATGCTTGAACATAAAAATACTTATTTTCATTCAAACAAATAATTATGAAATAAAATTATCTCCTTAATAACAATTAAATAAAATAGATCAATTCAAAATTTCTTATATTTGGCAAGATGGTATAGAAGGTAATAATTTTAAAAAAAATTGAAAATAATTTTCTACATCAAATTAATGTTTTTGTTGAATTAGTAGCGCGACTCCTGTCAACAATTTACCTTTAATCATACGCCACGGTGCCTATCAACATCTGAACTGTAATATCATCATTACATCCTCCGTAACCCAAAGTGGATTAGTAAAAGATTTCTTTTTGAAAAAAGAGCAAAAACAATCATCACATTTATTTTCCATTTTTGTAATGTTCTCTAAGGATTCAGTCTTAAAAAGCATATGAAAAACACCATCAAAATCTCCCAACCTGCTAACAAGATTTCCCATTTATTATAAGAAAGGAATAAGAGGCAAAAATGGAAAAAAATCAAAACAATTAATTAATAATATGGTTGGAAATGCTAATTATTAACCCGAAATCATCCAATAAGGTCCACATAATTAATTTTCATATGTTTTGCCGGTTATTTGCTCAAATACTTCACTCTAAAATGAAATTCATGAATTACAAAATTTAATGATGTAATGCTATCTTGCATTAATTTCTTAGTCTTGAATTCAATAATCTTTAGCACTTTCATATACATAATTGATGCAAAAAAAGACACAAAATCCGGTTTCCTTGTGTAATATAAACTCGGGTTATTGTCCCCTATTGAGTAGTTCAGCCTCCTTAACATTACTCTCACTAGTGTTGTGTTCATCATCAGCATATCCATGGCGGTTTCGGGGTATTTCACCAGAATATCACAATCTGTTTCTCCTTTTTTCAAAGATTCAAAACCGAATATCAGATGCAGAAAACAGGTAAATATCGAATCCACATTTGTATTTTTCTGATATGGGAATTTATACATAACTATATGGATGTCAGTTTTGCTTGAGAGCCTCGGCCTGTAGATCAGATGGTGAGGAAGAGAAGATGATATGGAAAGAAAAAAATGGATGGAATATTGATTTTTCTGGGAAAAAACCGGCAACACCATTGTTGGACACAGTGAATCATCCACTTCATATGAATAATCTAAGCATACAAGTAAATTATACATTGTCTCGTTGTTTGTGTATATCATATTAAGTCATCCCATGATTCATCAACTACTGATGAGAAAAAATTAGCTGACCTGAGTGTTTGTTTCTTCTTTTGCTTCGTTTGCAGGATCTTGAGCAACTAGCAGCAGAGCTCAGAGCAGATATTGTGCACACAGTTTCCAATACGGGTGGACATCTTAGTTCGAGCTTGGGAGTAGTTGATCTGACTGTAGCTCTGCATCATGTCTTCAACACCCCTGAAGACAAAATCATATGGGATGTTGGACATCAGGTAAGAACGACTTTATTTGTAAGCTACAATTGTAATATTATAGACAGAGAAAATGTTTATGATTTCAGTGAACTCACCGACATAACACCAAGGGGGTCAGGGTGGTATAGCATTGTGTGCACAAGTTGGTCCTGATTCCACCCTTGTGTGAGGGAAAAAAAAACCTAGATCGACTAAATACTGATTTTTCCTTTGAATTGTTGTACCCATTTTGCAGGCATATCCACATAAAATTCTTACAGGCAGGAGGTCTAGGATGCACACCATAAGAAAAACATCAGGGCTTGCAGGGTTTCCTAAAAGGGATGAAAGTATTCATGATGCTTTTGGTGCAGGGCATAGTTCGACTAGCATCTCTGCTGGTCTAGGTATAATTGCTACTTCCTGTAAACTTTCTCTCAATTTCCCTGATACATGTAAGTCAGTTTCCTATGTTCGTGCAAAAAAAATATAAAGGTATGGCAGTTGCAAGAGACCTTTTGGGAAAGAAGAATAGTGTTATTTCTGTGATTGGGGATGGAGCAATGACTGCAGGGCAAGCATACGAAGCCATGAATAATGCTGGTTATCTTGATGCCAACCTAATTGTTATATTAAATGATAATAAACAAGTATCCTTACCCACCGCAACTCTAGATGGCCCTGCAACTCCTCTTGGAGCACTCAGCAGCACCTTAACCAAGCTTCAAGCGAGCACCAAGTTCCGCAAATTTCGTCAAGCTGCAAAAGTAAAAAATTTAGCCGTTAATTGTTATTCTCTAACTATTCTGATTCCATATTCTTGACTTGACTCATGAAGATTGACTTTGGTTTTATCATTTACAGAGCATCACCAAGAAAGTTGGAGGGCAAGCTCATGAAGTTGCAGCAAAAGTAGATGAGTATGCAAGAGGTATGATTAGTGCATCTGGATCTACTCTCTTTGAGGAGTTAGGGTTATATTACATCGGCCCATAATGTTGAAGATCTAGTCACCATTTTTCGAAAGGTGATAGCGATGCCTGCCCCAGGGCCAGTTTTAATCCACATCGTAACTGAGAAAGGGAAAGGCTATCCCCCAGCTGAGGCAGCAGCTGACAAAATGCATGGTGAGACTGCAAGTTTATAATGCCATAGCGGTTACAAATCCTTAAGCTGACCCTTGTTCTCCCATGCTCTCAGGAGTTGTCAAGTTTGACCCAAAAACAGGCCAGCAATTTAAGCCGAAATCCTCTACGCTTTCCTATACACAATATTTTGTTGAATCGCTGATAAAGGAAGCTGAGAGTGATAAGAAGATTGTAGCTGTCCATGCTGCAATGGGTGGTGGGACAGGCCTCAATTATTTTCAAAAGAGGTTTCCAGATCGCTGCTTTGATGTAGGAATTGCTGAGCAACACGCTGTCACTTTTGCAGCTGGTTTAGCTACAGAGGGTCTCAAGCCATTCTGTACTATCTACTCATCGTTCCTGCAACGAGGATATGATCAGGTGAAATAATGACATAGGAAAACAAACATGATGTCCATGGTTTTTATTTTTCTTATTCTTTGGATCTATCTAGCCAAGCTAAAACTTTTACTAACATAATATAACATGTCTGAAGGTGGTACATGATGTGGATCTTCAGAAGCTACCTGTCCGGTTTGCAATGGATCGAGCTGGTTTAGTTGGTGCTGATGGACCTACCCACTGCAGAGCATTTGATATCACATATATGGCTTGTTACCCAACATGGTTGTCATGGCTCCAGCTGATGAAGCTGAACTGGTGCACATAGTTGCAACAGCAGCTGCCATAGATGACAGACCCAGCTGCTTCAGGTTCCCGAGGGGTAATGGTATTGGAGTAGTCCTCCCTCCTGATTTCAAAGGAACACCCATCGAGGTTAGTATGAGCAACCAACTTCCAATTCGCACCGATAAAAATATGGAATAGATAGCTAAATCAATTGTCTTTTCAATTGTTGATAGATTGGAAAGGGAAGAATACTGATTGAAGGCAGCAGAGTTGCTATTCTAGGATATGGTTCTATAGTTCAACAATGTGTGGAAGCTGCAAGCTTGCTAAAATCCCATGACATTTGGGTGACGCTAGCCGATGCAAGATTTTGCAAACCTCTGGATACAGATCTCATCAAGAGACTAGCCAATGAGCATGAAATCCTAATAACTGTGGAAGAGGGTTCAATTGGAGGTTTTGGATCTCACGTAGCACATTTCCTAAGTTTAACTGGTATTCTGGATGGCCATCTCAAGGTAATTTCCTTTAGATGTGGGGATTTCAACCTCAATCTATAATTTATTCTGGTTCTAGTTCTCTTATGAGCTTCTTTCGCAGTTGAGATCGATGGTGCTTCCTGATAGATACATTGATCATGGATCAAACCAGGACCAGATTGAGGAAGCAGGGCTCTCTTCAAGGCATATTTCTGCAACAGTCTTATCTCTCTTAGGTAAACCAAAAGAAGCATTGCAGTTTACGTGAGTACCCACATGAAATCCACCTTCTGGGTGAAAGGAACTGTAACAATTATCAGAAACTTCGAAAGCTTATAAATGTTCTACTTCTATTGTAACGTTCAAGACTCCTCGAAATCCTTTACCATAATATCCCAATACCACAGCTAGGAAATATCACAACTTCACAAGTTTTAGAATTTTAACGTATGTAAATTATATTTGTTTATATCTTTAATGACGAACATCATGTATTATAAGCAACGGAAATCTACAATTAGCTACAGATCCTTCTCTCTTTTCCCCCCTAACTATATCTTCTTTGTATTTGTCTCCCTGATTCTATATAAAATAAAATGTAGGTAGATATACAGCTACTTACTTAAATATTCTCCAAAATATTCATGCTTCAAACTAATTCTCTAAGGTACCAAAGGTTCACAGATTCCTAAATGATCCTCACCATTCACAAAATCTCCAAAAGTTCCTAACATATTTTTCATACAGAGAGGATCCTATGAAGAACAATCACAAATTTTTCACAAATCAACGTCAAGAACGATGCGATTCCATGCCTCATAATTAATCATACGAAACGAAACATTCAATCCAACATCTATTAGATCGATACTACGTTCAGATACATTGAATTACACAAGATAAACCTACAGAGACGAGGAAAAAAATGAAGATTGAAGGAAACATGTACCATGAATCTTTCTCATACCTTCCACTTCCATGGATTTTTTCCGACTCAAAATTTTCTCGAGTAACAAACAGATCCTTTATCTCAAAACTGGAATACTACCTTTCTTGGATTTGGGCCTTAATCCATCCTGACCAGTCCAAAGCCCAAACTAAAGCCTAAACCAATGCCCAAACTGAAGCCCAAAACAAAGCCTAAACTAAAGCCCAGCCCACTACACTGGTAACACTCTGACCATGGTCCAGAAGCCCAACAAACTCTAAACTAAAGCCCAACCCAAGCCCAAACCCAAGCCCAAAACTAAAGTCCAAACCAAAGCCCAAACCGAAGCCCAAACCGAAGCCCAAACCGAAGCCCAAACTAAACCCCAACACCTAATCATCTGCTGGAGGAAGGCTCACATTAAGAAACTGCGCCACCTGCGAATTTTAGCAGCGCCGCTGCACCGGTTATTTCTGAAAACTTCTCCGTTCATGATTTAACCTTTCTCTATTCAGTTCAAGGCGTTCAAAACCCTAATCAAACTACGCATTCATGAATGAAGTCCTTACCACCATCAGACGCTCCACGATGAGAAAACCGACGGTCATTATCAACTCAGGTGAGTCATTTCTCAGTCATCATCTCGCCAAACCCTTATCATCTATTGCTTCTGTTCCTCAATCTCTTCCTGTTGATTCCGAACCGCTTGATCTCTCGTCGCACCTATTTTCCATCCTGTCGCGGCCGAATTGGCAAAACCATTCTTCTCTTAACAAGCTGGTTCAATCGATTACACCTTCTCATGTTTCGTCTCTTTTTTTACTTAATATTGATCCCCAAACTGCTTTGAAGTTTTTCAATTGGATTGCTCTGAGACCTGGATTTAAACACAATGTTCAATCTCATTCGTCATTGTTAGATATTCTCATACCTAATAAATTTTTTGGTGTTGCGGAGAAGATACGTATTTCGATGATTAAATCTTGTTATTCAGTTGAGGATGTGCTGTTTGTATTGGAGGTGTTTCGGAGAATGAACCAAGATGGTGAGTTCAAATTTAAGCTTACACTTCGGTGTTATAATACACTACTCATGTCGTTAGCGAAGTTTGGTAGGATTGATGAACTGAAGAGCGTGTACCTAGAGATGTTAGATGAAAAAATGTCGCCAAATATATATACATTTAATACAATGGTTAATGCCTATTGTAAGTTGGGGAATGTGGTTGAGGCAGAGTTGTATGTGAGTAAGATAGTGACAGCAGGGTTAAGTCCGGATACATTTACTTACACTTCGTTGATATTGGGGCGTTGTAGGATTAATGATGTAGATAGTGCTTATAGGATTTTTAAGTTGATGCCGACAAAGGGTTGTCAAAGGAATGAATGCTCTTATACCAATCTTATACACGGTTTTTGTGCAGCTGGACGGATTGACTCGGCTCTCAAGTTGTTCTCTCAAATGGGGGAAGATAACTGCTATCCAACAGTTCGTACATATACTGTTATTATTTGTGCATTGTGTAAATTGGGTAGGAAAGTAGAAGCATTAAATTTCCTTAAAGAAATGTCTGAGAAAGGTTGTGAGCCAAATGTTCACACATACACTGTCCTCATTGATAGTTTATGTAAAGAAAATAAGCTTGGCGAGGCCAGAGAATTGTTAAATAAAATGCTGGACAAAAAGTTGGTTCCCAGTGTCGAAACATACAATGCCTTGATTGATGGGTATTGCAAGCAGGGACTGATTGAGGCTGCACTCGGAATTTTGGATCAAATGTTATCACATAAATGTAGTCCAAACACTCGGACATACAATGAATTGATATTTGGGTTTTGTAAGAAGAAAAATGTGCATGAGGCAATGGCACTGCTAAATAAGATTCTTGAGCGTAAGCTCTCGCCAAGCCTGATTACATACAATTCGTTAATCCATGGGCAATGTAAAGCAGGTCATTTGGACAGTGCTTATAGATTGCTCAACATGATAAATGAAAATGGCTTGGTTCCTGACCAGTGGACTTATAGTGTTTTCATAGACACTCTTTGTAAAAGAGGGAGGGTAGAGGAAGCCAATTCCCTATTTCATTCTCTTGTGGAGAAAGGAATAAAAGCAAATGAAGTGATATATACTGCCTTGATTGATGGTTATTGCAAGGTCGGGAAACTTGATCATGCCCATTCTCTGTTAGAGACAATGGTTGCTGAGGACTGTTTGCCAAACTCGTTGACTTTCAATTCACTGATAGATGGATTTTACAAACAGAAGAAAGTGAAAGAAGCATCATTGCTGTTCGAAAAGATGACAAAGATGGGTGTGAAATCCACAATTCATACATACACAATCATCATTGCAGAAATGCTGAAAGAAGGTGACTTCGATCATGCGCATAGGGTGTTTGACCAAATGCTATCCTCGGGATATAAGCCTGATGTATTTATTTATACTGCATTTGTTCATGCACATTGCAGCCAAGGGAATTTAAAAGAAGCAGAGGATGTGATGGCTAAGATGAATGAAGAAGGTGTAGTGCCGGATTTACTGACTTACACAATATTAATTGCAGCATATGGACATATGGGATTTATCTGTTCTGCATTTGATGTCCTCAAACGTATGTTTACTGCTGGCTGTGAGCCTTCTCATTATACATATTCCTTTTTAATCAAGCATCTCTCAAATGATAAGAGAATGAAGGAAACCAACAATATGTTGGGACTTGATTTGGTTTCAAATATAATCTCAGTTGATATTGGAGATGTGTGGAAGATAATGGAATTTGAAACAGCTTTGGATCTCTTTGATAAAATGGTTGAACACAATTGTCCACCAAACGTTAGCACGTATGGCAAGATTATCACTGGAATTTGTAAAGAGAGGCGTTTGGAGGTAGCCCAGAGGTTACTTAATCATATGAAAGGAAGAGGAATATCTCCCAGTGAAGATATTTATAATTCTCTTCTTATTTGTTGCTGTGAGTTGGGTGTGCATGAGGAAGCAGTGAGACTGGTGGATGTAATGATTGAGCATGATCATTTACCTCATCTCGAGTCAGTAAAGATGCTTCTTTGCGGGCTTTATGATGGAGGCAGCATAGAGAAAGCAAAAAGATTGTTTGTTAATTTACTTCATTGTCGATATAATCATGATGAAGTTGCTTGGAAACTTCTTATTGATGGGTTACTTAAAAAGGGCCTTGTTGATGAATGCTCTGAACTGCTTGGCGTCATGGAAAAAAGTGGTTGCCAGTTTCATCCTCGAACATATTCAATGTTGATTGAGGGGTTTGATGGGAAGTAAGATGTTAATTCTAAGAAAAATTCCACTGAATTGTTGTTAGTGGAGGAAATGGCCTCTTGCTCTTACACGTTTGTGGTGGAAGCTATGACTATAAAGGTGCAACCCTGAATTATCTTGGCACGCATAATCAAAATAAACATGCGGGTTTAGAAATAGCGGTTTCATGAGAAACACCATGTGGACTCGCTGACAGCTGATTTTAAGAGTGGCACCACGCATAGCAAACAAATTATAATGACAATCAGGAGGCAAGTGACCATTTACCTTCACAAGTTGCTTTTTGTTCCTTTCAATCTTATGCGTACATATGCTTTTCATTTTCACTTTCTCAATTTTTTTAAATAATGATTAGGGTATCGAGTCTAATGCATATTTTGTAGCATTATTTATGAAGTTTTTGTTATTTTTTTTATTAAAGTACACTCCATGTACCATTTTAAGTTTAGACGTCTTTTATCGTTGAAGGAGATTAGTCTATTGAATCAATTGATGAGTGAAACTATTTAAATTTGCACACTTGAGTGCTTGTGTGGATGTATGAATTACACTATGACAAAAGACCATGCAAAGAAGTCATGCACAAAGGAAGATTTTTTTTCCCATATGAAAAAGGAAATTGATAAACAGAATCACTGCAAACATAAATGTTCCAGTTCATTTATAATATTTCTCGTCTCCCTCCCACATTCAATGTATAATTGTGTTGTTCGGCAACTTATTTCTTCATATTGTCCTTTTGAATTACACCTATAAATGCAGTATTCCTATGTGATGCTAGTTGTTTATTTCTTGGAGGTTATTTTTATCTATTTATCCATCTAATTTGTTGGATATTAGCTATTTAATCTATTTTTCTGTTAGTTTCTGACTGCTTTTGCATTAACATACAGGATGTGAATTAGGAAACTTTGCCAGTACCTATAGGGTAGAGCAATGAATTGAAGCGTACTGAGGTTTAGTTTGAACATTTGGGGTTCCCTAGTTGGAATATCTACAGATCTGCCAATCTAAATTTAAGGTGTGTTAATGTCTTAAGGGTCTTATCTTATCTGCAAGTAATTTGAGGTCCTCTCTTAGCATTACCAGCTCAAATCTATCCTGGTTATCTAGTATTGATTAATAAAGCAGAATGAACCTTTCTATTGCAAAAAAAATTCTTTTTTATAACTGAATATCTTGGTATTCTTACTGTCATTGGTTTTCAATTCTCAAAGGTGGCTTGATGGCAGAAAAACAATTTCCGGTGAACTGCTTTCTGCAAGAGAGTTGAGTTGGAAATCGGCCAGACTCAAAGTCCTTGAAGCAAAGCTCCCCCGGATAAGGCGACATTAAGAACAAGGATCTGAGGTTATTTTTCCTTTTGGATGTAATGATAACCATGTGAATGTTTGTCTGAATGTTGATTACTGGAATCATGCAGACCTTTCGTTTTATCTACAACATACATTCATGGGAAAGATCTGTTCCCAAAAAAGGTAAAAAGATAGATATGATTGAGTTCTGATTGAATTTATTCATATTATTACCGAAAAGGCAGACAACACTTTTCCTCTGCTCTTTTTCTCAGTGGCAAAGAAATTTTTTAGAATTGATATAAGATTGTATGATAAAGTATTGTTCATTTTGGTTCAGTAAAATAAATCAAACCTTTTGAAGGGAAGGAGATATTGGGATTGCTAATTTCATCATCTTTATTTTTATTCTTGTGAATGTGCAGAAATGATCCTAAGTTCCTAACACTTTTTCCAATTCAGGTGTCTAGTTGAATCGGCCGCTTGTGACTTTGAAGATATCCAAGAAAGTTATCCACATACAGGTTTTGTCTATCTCTGT
>JAYMTB010001789.1:0-10269 GCA_036897585.1 Francoa sonchifolia | reverse complement strand
CCATTAAAAAAAAATTATTATATAGACAACTCTAATATATAATTGAATTGAATAACACGCAAACAGAGTTATATATTAAATAATATATAATCATATTGTATTGAAATAATTTTTCCTGGCTCTAAAAGGAGCATTTTGATATTGCTAGCTAGGGAAGATTTTGCATATACCTATAGTTTTGTAGTAGCTAAATTGAGGTTACTTTTGGAATAAGAAAATTATATATACTAGCATTGATTATTCTACCATTCATTGGTAAAAAAAAAAAAAAAAATTCAATATGATCTAATCCATGATCTTCTTTTGACCAAAAGTCCAATTGTAAATAGTTAAAGCACTCCATAAAATAATATCACCTCCTTTTTGCCCCCAATAACTTTATAAACCTTTATCTTATACAAAATTTAATTCGATTGTCATATTATATAGTGTTAGAAAAATCGTATGTATAAAATTTTTTCATTTTTTTTTTTTTTTAAACTCGAATTATAATTCAAATCCGACTTATAAAAAAATATTATCTATCACCACTAAAATAAAGCACCTTAATTGGCTTCATAGATTATACATACTTTTACTATACATTTATAGAATAAAATATGGATGAAACCTCCATAAGGAATTAAGTAAATGATAAGCCAACTTAATAATCATTAGGAAAGATTAATTAGCATTATCTAAGAGTCCCAAGTTGATACTAAAATATTATCAAACTTAGGTTTTTTTGGTCTCAATTAGGAAAAATCAAGTGAATTAGACAATGGTATATGGGAGTTTGTACCATTAGGAATTGTTTTCTTGTTAATATATGATGGTTTAAGCATGCTTAGATGCGCAAATGCTTACTTTTCTGTATCAAATTCAAATGAAAGTGGCATTTAGTGATTGAAAGGATTCCACAATCATTTTGTTTCTTAGGAAATTAAGCTCCATTTCATTTGAATATTCTAATTAATCAAGAAGCCTTAACTTAATATTGGAGCTTAAAATTGTGTTTTTTTTTAGTAATGTTCACATGACATCAATGGTATATTGACTATACATGCGCTTGCGCACGTGCACACGTAGAGAGATTAAAGCACATGCACAACAAAGTTAAAAGAAAAATCTAGCTTTTATTTGCCAAAAGATTGAAAAATACATAAATCTTCTGATGTTAATGTCTGTATGATATGAGACTATAACTTAATATTTATTTAAAATACATATTAAAGAAAAAATATATTTTAAGAATAAAAAGACAATATTTGATTCGTGAAATCAGTAGAAGACAAATTAGTTTGTCAAAAAATTTTAACTTGTCATATATAGTATCACTAAATTCAATAATAAGATAGATATTTTGTAATATTATATTTCATTCTAAATGATATTGTTCAAGAATGACTCTTCCTTACTACTAGTCAATTTGAACCGAATAATTTGAGACTATTAAATTAAGGCATGGTTTTAATAAACTGTGTTGGTTAATAGTTGGACTTAGGTCTTCATATTTTTTTTTGTAAAATTGAATTGACCCCTGATACTATTTTAACACTTGTTCGAACGCACGCGCACGAAGAAAAATTAAAGCACCTTGCTAACATTGAACAAAAATAAAAGGAGCTACACTCTTCCCCAAAAGCATTAATCATTAATTAGAATTAAACATAATTAAGGTCTTTTTATCTTGTAAGAAAATTCTTGTCCCCACACGAAGAAAACTCAAAAGCAATGATTAAGGAAGTCAATAATGGGTGAATAAAATACATAATTATAGAATCCAATTAATTAAACATAAATGACCCGTGCGAAACCATTAATTAATATCCTTAATTGAAGGGTCATTTATTCATTTAGACCCACTTCTCTTTTATTCCAATTGACCCCTTCCTCTCACTTACATTCGGCTACCCAAACTATTTTCCCTACGATACCTAACTTTATACATTCTTCGCTATTATTTAACCCAAAACCATCTCTGTGTTTTTTTTTTTTTTATGTTGTCCTTTTCATTTCTACAAAAGAAAACAAAAAAACTTCTTTATATATGTTTTTGTTTTCTTTTTGAAGAAACACCGAAGTGAGTTTGGGCTTTTATAAAAATTCAGCCCAAGTTAGTAGCCCATAAGAAGGGATTAAAGACTTGGACAAATATGTTAAATTGGGCCAGCCCATTTAGTACTACGGACATGATTGGGCTTCAAAGCCCATACTTGGCCCATCAAAATAATAAGCAGCCAAAATCCCAATTACATTATTTTTTTAAAGGGATAGATAAAGAACATTAGTGGTGGTACTAAAAATTACTGAAGAAAATTAAGCCTAATGGAATTGATGGCCTACAATATTCTCAATTTTTCTTCTCATAAGATGGGATTTATTTTTGCATTTCAAATTCAAAATTCATAATTCATTGTTCTAAATCAAATGAGTTAATCCGAAATCTTAAAAAATATATGTATACATATAGAAGACATTAATGATTATGGGTATTGGCAGTACTGAAAACTTATTAGAAAAAAATAAAAAAACGACAGCTCTAAATGCAATAAAGATATGAGTAATTTGGTAGATATATGTTCCATTCCACCAACTCAGTTTTTCAACATTATCACCAATCTTACTAATTTCCACCCAATTTTAATAATATTTATTGACTTTCCAATTATTTAAAAAGAAAAAACAATACAAGCCCTTATTTTCATATTTATAGGAAAGCCTACTTTAAAAAAATATAATAATTAATGACAATTTATAAGCAAGATACATGGTAATTTTGGTTTACAATCATTTATATGTTTATATATTATTGATTGGTACCTCCTAAAATCAATGAAACCTACCAAACTTTGAAAAATAAATTATTAAATTCATTTATACAGTTTGTTGGTTAGTCTGCCAATAATTCAGACACTTATTTATTTTTATACCCATTTCTACAATATTAAAATCTCTTAATAAATTTAACATAACTATAGTTCATGCTAAGGTCCATTATTTGTCCCCCTATATTTTTTGTTTAATCTGTAATTTACTATGACATCTAAGTATCACTTTACCAGGTTTCAAATTTGTCTTCTTACAATTTTTCGGTTATTATTTCTATATAATACTTTTTTTTTTCTGTTCAAATTTTTGGGTCAAACTAATAACAAAAAAAAAAAAAAATTGTTTTCACTTTAAATAAAAAAATTCCAAAACAAAAGTTAAATAAATAGTTTTTTAAAAAAATTAATCAACTAAAAAAGCTTGACAAAAAACTACAAGCATGGATTGGCAATTGATGAGTGACCGTGGAGGAACGGCTTGGATTTGCTGTCCATTTCTCTCACGCGGTTCCCACCGTTCTTCAATTACATTTATTTCTGTCGGTCCTCTATTATTTTTCTTCAAATTTTCCCTTTTTTTCTTACTACTCAAACCCTTTTCGGTCATTACACAAACTTTTCCTCTTAAATTCTCCTCATTATGGATTCTGTCTATGCACAATTTTATTATTTTACATTCCGGATTAAAACTTATAGTTTTGTTATAAAAGTAAATTATGTTTTACTATACTGAAAATTCAAATAAATTATGTATTTATTATTAATAAAAAGTGACTATCGTGAGTGAAATTCGTAATCCAATATTATTTATAACATGAATAGATTTGAATTAGTATTCAAAATAATTAAAAATATATTTATCTTATTTAATATTTTGTTCAAATTCAATTATTTAATCAGACAAAATAATAAATCTAATATAAATAGTAATTTTTGTAACATATTAAATATAGTCTTTCACAGGGTCCAACCCAATGACCTTAACGAATTTTTTAACTAAATCATAATATCCATATTTTGCTTATATATATGTAAAAATTGGAAAGCATATAAAAAAGTAAAAAGTAAAATAAATATTTTAAGAAAAAAAACTTTGTTAATCGGGTTAATTATAAGAAAGTAAAATAATTATTATTATATTTCCTTTGAGGGTACTTATTTTACAAATTAATGAGAAAGACGAATATAACAAAAAGAAATAATAAAAAATAAAATAAAAAAAGGAAATAAATCTAGAGCTGGACCTCTAATAAAACTCAGAGAACCGAAGAAAGATTATGTTTTTTATTCGTATAAATTTTCTTCCCTCTCCAAAACCAGATAGAATTTGATTCCTACTTCTTCAATTTATTGATGTTTTTCTAAGGGTCTCAAAAACAGAGAAAATTTCCAACATTGAAACTTACCCTGTAAGCAAATTCTGTGTTTTTTTTCAATTATCTATTACTTTCTCGATGTGGGGTTGTCGTCAATTTTTGTTATTTTCAAAGAAATATCACTTTTTGTTGTTGTAATCTGGTGATTTTAATGATGGGTTTTTTCAGATGTTTCAGATGCCGGAGAAAGGACTGAACTCACTACCGCAGGCGGCGAATAAATGTATTTTCCGGTCAAGTCCGTTAAACCAGTGGCGTTTTCCGATTCTTACAGGTTTGGTATTTCTTGGAATGATTGTTGTTTGGAGTTTTAATGGGTGTAATAATATTAAGAGCTTTATTGAATCAAAAAAGTTTAACCCAGATTACCAAATCATGAACGCATCTGATTTAGTCCAGACCCATCAAAATCTAACCCAGACCCACCAAAATCTGACTCAGACCCACCAAAATTTTACTCAAAAAGATTCAAACTTTAGTGTTGATTCTGTGGAAAATCTAATGAATCTGAATGATTCATCAAGTGGGGTTTTGAGTAAAGTGAATTTGAGTTGGGTTTCAGCTGAATTAGAGCCTAATTTTACTTCAAATCTGTTAGCTCAATGGTTCGCCCATGGGGGCGAGCCGTGTAGAGATTCACAGACAGTGGAGATTGTAATTCCTGCATTGGATGGTGTGAATTTGATTGAGTTATCTGCTGGGGAGATTCATGAATTTGGTTTCCAGGCATTGGATGATTCAGGGAAGCCTCGGTGTTTAGGTGGAGATTACTTTGAGACTGATCTTTCAGGTGAATTATGGAAGTCTAGACCTTTGGTTAAGGATTTAGGAAATGGGTCTTATTCAGTTTCCCTTCAAGTTCATCCAGATTTTTCCGGGGTTTATAATTTCACTATGATTTTACTGTTTAGGCATTTTCAGGGTCTTAAATTTTCTCCAAAAAGATTTGCATTTGATAAAGAGTTGAGAAAGATTCCCATTAAGTTTTATAATACATCCGATAAGTTGCCCGAGCTTATGGCATGCCAAAGTTCAGATTTTACTAGGAATGTTTGGTCCGGAAGGTGGACTAGGCATGGTAAGAACGATGATTGCGAGATTAGTAATGATGGTCGATACAGATGCTTAGCATCGGATTTTGCTTGTGTAAGTCCATGGTGTAATGGTTCATTAGGAATGCTAGAGAGTAATGGTTGGGTGTATTCGACACATTGCTCATTTAAAATATTTTCAGCTGATTTGGCTTGGAATTGTTTGAAGAATCGGTGGATTTTTTTCTGGGGGGACTCGAATCATGTTGATACAATAAGGAATATTCTGAATTTCATCTTAGATTTGCCTGAAATACGTGCTGTTCCTAGAAGATTTGATATGAACTTCTCGAACCCAAAAGACCCATCTCAGTCAGTTCGAATTACCAGTATTTTCAACGGTCATTGGAACGAAACTATGAATTACCAAGGTTTGAATTCATTGAAAGATGAAGAATTCCGAAATTTGTTAAAGAAGTACTTTGCTGAAGACACGGTCCCAGACACTATTATCATGAACTCTGGCTTGCACGATGGTGTCTTTTGGTCAAACTTAAGAGCATTTACTGTCGGGGCGAAATATGCAGCCTTGTTTTGGGCAGAAGTTTTGGATTCGGTGAAGCAAAGAGGGTTGATGGCACCAAAAATTTTCTACCGCACCACTGTGGCTACTGGCGGGTATGCTCGAACTCTAGCATTTAATCCAAACAAGATGGAAGCGTATAATGGAGTAGTACTAGACCAACTAAAGTTAGTCGGGATTTTGTCGGGTGTGATTGATAACTTTGACATGACTTTCCCGTGGCATTTTGACAACCGGTGCAATGATGGTGTTCATTATGGCCGAGCGGCAGCAAAAATGAAGTGGAGAGACGGAGAAATAGGGCATCAGTACTTTGTGGATATAATGTTAGCTCATGTCTTGCTCAATATGCTATGCACAAGATAGAAACATATGCACTTGTGGGCATGGCATGGAGATCTTGGTTTTGCTCAATTTAGTAGATTGATTCATCGCATTCTTTATTTGTTTATATAGTTATACCATATGGTTTTAGAAAATCGAATGTTTGTGTAAAATAGGAGAGTTGTAGCTCATGGTTAGAAATTTTTAGTATCAATCATGATAAGGTACTTTTAAGTTATATATATGTAAATGGGGCTCACCCTTTTTGTCTTAGATATAAATAAAGATTATATTTCATTTAAATTGGCATGAGATTGCAGGGTTTTAGATTTGGGATTACTTGATGATTTGTGAGCAATTTTGGGAAAAAGAGAGCCCAGGAAAAGGGAATCCAATGTGCTGAAATGCATTATTTAGATGTATGATGTAATTTAAAAGGGTACTTTCCATTGCAACATGAAAGTCAATTAAGGAACCAGTGAGGCCATTAAGATTTGAGAACTGCTTTTGAGTTTTGAATATTTGAGAGGTTTCTTTTTCTTCTTCATTTCCTCTAGCAATTTTTGAATGACATTATGAATTGGGACAGATTCGTGAGATTCTTGATCCAAGTGATTGGTTGATTTAATATATACGACGAAAACAAGGTAAAAACTGAATCAAGACAAAGATAAGAAGACAAGAACCAAATACCATGTGTGGCACTCTTGGATGCATGTTAATCTCTATCATAAAAACCAAGTACGGAAATAATCCAAGTGACATCAAATAATTTGGCTTGTATTATCAAATTGAGTAAAATGGTTCATAATTTTAACTACTTCAACTAACTTGCTGGGTTTAGACAAATTTTAGTAAGAATTCAAGTTTAAGTCTACATAAGGTAATAACTTAAATAACTTTTTGTTCTTCAATAAAATATTTTTGTAGAAAGTATTTTTCAAAGAAGAAAAAACATTAAATAATTTATTTATTTTGTGTGATATTCTGTTACCCCTCTTTATTGGGTCCATCTTTAAATGGGCTAGGCCCACGTTAATTATATTGGGCTTCCAATCTGGCCCAAGTCCAATATCTCGGTAAAGGTTCACACGTGTGAATTATCTTCGACAGGAAGGAAGAAAGAGATCGAGTAATTCTTGCTCTTCAAATTCAGCTTCTTCCGATCCCATTAAACTCACAAAATTACGAGAGAGAGAGAGAGAGATTCATACACATCCTGCCAGAGAAGGAAAGCGCTTCGCGGTGGTAATCATTGCGTGAATGGGCTAAAAGTTTGAAAAAATACGTCTGCATTTGGTGGGTGTAGGACCCAATCTGGCAAACTTTGGAGGATTAAGGGCTCGATTGTCGTTGAAGCAGAGAATTTCAGAGTACAACGACGAGGAAGAGGAGTGTAGACCTTGGCGTCGGAGGTTATTCATGGCCTTTTCATGGTCTTGGGGGTCTATTATTCGGATAACGTTTCTTGTTCTCCTTGTGGCTGCTGTTACCACCGCTTGTTTCACTCTTCCGGTGGAGAAGGTTAGGGTTTATTAGGTCTATATTGATTACACTTTTTGATTGTTGGATGTGTTGTATTTGAGATCTTATTGATGTTTATGAGATTGACATTTTGTATTTGTCTTGATTTTGATTTTGATTTTGACATTTGGTTGTGAATTTTGTCTAATTTGTTCCATTTTTCCCTTCTTTGTATGTGGATAAATGGTATTTGCTCGAGCTTTATTGAGATTTCTAGAAAACTTTTTGTTTTCCAGTAAGTTTTGTAGAATTGACTTGCTCCAAGAGCTTGCTTCTATTGGGACTTAATTATGTTCAGTGCAAAGTAAGAGTGGATCGATATAGGATTAGAACTCTCTTTAATGGGAGTAGAATTTACTTTCAAGTAAAGCAACGCAGAATTAGATTTTTCATTTTTGTAGCTCTTGTTACTTTATGGGTATTCATGTTCATAGGTAATTGTTCAGTTTCAAGTGTAGCTTACCAATTAAGTTTACATGCACAGAAACATGTTCGGATGTTCCATTTCTTTGATATGTGAAATGTGGTTGGGAATGTTATCTGTTCCTTTACTTGATACACGAAACAGTTTGGGATATACGTAATGTTGAATTAAAATGGTTATGGGTGATTGTGTTTTGATGGAAAAGAAATGTCCTGTGCAGATTTTGAAGGACTTCTTACTATGGGTTGAGCAGGATCTTGGACCCTGGGGTCCACTTGTGCTGTAAGTAGTCTTAAGCTTTCTCATGTTTATGATATATTCTTTCTGAACTTAAGGTCCATGTGTTCTTGATTATCACACCTGACGTGGTGTTGATAATCATTTTGATTTTTGTCAAAATTGTTGTATGGTTAATGAACCAGTATTTGAGACCATTTACATTTAGTATTGGGAATCTGTTAGTTTGAGATCATAAAGAATGGATCACACGTGCATCAACAGTGTTCAATTGGTAATTTCAGCTCATATTTTTTGGGTAATTTGCAGGGCTGTTGCATACATTCCTCTAACGGTCTTGGCAGTTCCTGCTTCAGTACTGACTGTAAGCATTGCATACAGATTTTGATGCTTTTGCCCAACCTCTTACCATTATCTAATTTGTATAATAATGTTCTCTTGTCTGGGTGCCTTCACATTTTTTTTCCATGTTGACATCTCATGTTTGCCGAATCTAAAAACCATCCCCCTAGTTCTTTATCTGTATAACATTACTAATGAGTAAACATCTATCTCTAGTTTAATTTTTGGATTGAATTTATAGTTCCAATTTCCATTCCATATACAAATTACCAGTTTCCATAAACCAAACTTAGCATGAGTCGAATATGCTAACATTTGCTTATTTTTCGAGCATCTTTATTTTGAAGTTCACTGTGGTCGAAAAGAATGTCCCATCCTAACTTAGTTATGCATTTGTCTTCTTATCTGTCTTCTTATTTATTTCGTTAAATACAGATGAGGAAAAAGATAAATTGAGTTTAACATCAAGTGTTTTGATCTCCATCTGTCAGCTTGGTGGTGGTTATCTTTTTGGGTTGCCTGTTGGCTTTGTTGCTGATTCTATTGGTGCAACTGTTGGTGCAGGAGCTGCATTTCTTCTGGGTAGAACAGTAAGTATTTTATCAAGTTCATTACTGATGTCAACGTTGCTGCTTATCTATCCTATGAAATGGAATTGTATAACTTATTATACGTCATTACGTATCTTTATCCTTAACATTCTGTCCGCTTCCAATTGTTCTCAAATTATATCATGGTTTCTGTGCTGTACATATATATCATTTGTGTATTATTCTGTTATGTACAGATTGGTAGATCATTTGTTGTCTCCAAGTTGAAGGATTATCCGCAGTTTCGGTCAGTTGCTATTGCAATCCGAAGATCTGGCTTTAAGGTGTGTCTAGTTTACTTGAAAGCTGAAGTATATGCTTGATATGTGCATATGTAGAGCTCCTATGATTGGTTAATCTTATTCATATCCTAATTAGTGAACTGATGGTCCCTTAATACGGAATTGCAATATCAAGTAAAGTTGGCTTGAACACCATGTGGTGTTCGAAGTACATCATTGACATTTATTGCATCAGGTGATGGGTTGAACAGACAAAGTGGGATACTCATACTGTGGTACCCCCTACCCCTTCTCCCAAATCCAGACTATTTCAATGCATTCCATGGAGTCCAACCCCAAAACTATCACTGTTCTTTTTAAAAGATTGTGGGCATGAGCATAGAGAGAGAGAGAGAGAGAGGGAGGGAGAGGGACTTCAAATGAAAAGAAGCTTCTCAAGTAGATTTCTCTGTCCCCTTTCAGGTCTGCTCATGTAAGTGACCGTCTTTAGTTTTTCATTCACAAGATAGCTACGACCTAAAGAGCAGAAGGAAACGTAAGCCCACCTTGACCCAACAATGTTTTTGTCAGGTCCGGGGCATACGATGGTTCTTTCGCCGTCTGATGCGTGTTCGGTCATAGGTTGGTCCAAAAAACGTTGAATAGGAAAAACATATTACTCATTTTCATTGGCTCATCCGAAGGCTTATGCTGCATATGGCCAATCCATCTTTAGTTAATATCTTATCTTGTACTTGATTGGTGCCAATTGATCTTCTAAAAGATTACTTCATTTCCTATTTTATT
>JAYMTB010001788.1:0-10270 GCA_036897585.1 Francoa sonchifolia | reverse complement strand
CATCTTGAGGAGCCTGGAACAGTAAAGGATGCATTTGAAAATCTGAATCAATGCCTCTTTCTTCCACAGCGCAAGTATCCCTGACCAATTCAGATCCCTCTGTATACATATTTGTGACACTGTCTTTATCCAATCTAGCTTTCGTTGACCGGGTGGTTCCCAACTTTGCAACACGGGGAAGTGGATGAACAGAATTTTCTAGTTGAGCATTACCAGTAACACAATCAGAAGTTGAAACTTTAGACTGTTTTCCGGATTCTCTTTGAAATGCCGAGTGAGAAATTACACGAACAGATGGAGGAAGATTCACAGGTGGCAAGTCTGGAGCTAATTTCACTACGTGTGGATTATTAGATCTACGAGCACGATATGGCCGCAACGAGAGATGGGATTTGGGGGTATTCAAATTCGTATTAGAAACTGAATGACTTGCTACGAAAGTGTTAGATGCGCAATGCCCAAGATGGTTATGAGATGAAGTAGAGGGACGCTGAGAACACTTCGACACTGGACACTCGTGCATGTTACCATTCTGAGATTCAGACCCATAATTATTTGGCTGTTCCGTAATCTGGCCACGCGCTTGTGATAAGATATTACAAGGAAGATAGTTTCCTCTAAGACAGGAGTGAGGATGTTCTGAAGAAAAGAGACTGTAGGTACCCGGCCTCCAATCTGCCAAGAAAGCCTCATGAACATAAGCTTCATCTGGATTAGTGCAATCCTCTCCACTATTATTCTCGCCATCAGCATTTCCAACTTGATAGTCCTGTTTTCAATTAAATATATCAGTTCTGTTGCCCATTGTGATCTCCAAGTAACAAACCAAAACAGGCTAAATTACAGAGCTTGTGAACTAGGCCCAAGGCCTTTTACCTTGATAAAGAGTGATCATGTGGTGGGCTCAGGAAGTAGAATATTAAGTAAATACACAAACCAATGCCATTCATATAAAATAAACCAGAAAGCTACAATGTAAAACCTGCTAGTAAGAATATTTCATCACTTCACTCTGCTAACTGAATTGATTTTTGAAATCCTGAGAATCAATGTTTCTAAAATTTAATGCCTAATTTAATTTAGCATTGCCTTATTGGGAGCATAAAGTGTACAAGCAGTATCAGACTGAGTTAATTGAGGCATACCTCGCTAATATATAAAGTGTATCCCATAGTCTATCTCAATGAACTAGATTTTGTTTCAAGGGAATGTTTCGACAACTTAGAAACAGAAAAAAAAAATTAAGAAATTTGAAACAGCTTAAAACGATGGAATAATCAAGAAACATAGGAAAACTCTTTGCAAAAATAAATGAACTTTATTCACTAGTAAATGCAGATATATTACGACTCATTAAAGTTATTAAAGCATTGTATAACATCAATCACGGAAACACATGAAGGATCATGCAGAGATACAGTGGTTCTAGTCTCAGACAAATACCTTTTTTCCAGCCAAATTTTGCCAATTTGACAAAGTTGCAGATTTAAACCTTCGTTTAGCTTCATATATCCGCCGCTTCTCCTTTTTGGCATCATCGTGCTTATATGACCTCTGAATTCCAAGGGCAGTGCGCCATTGTCGGGGCAATAAAGAAGGATCTCTATGTGGGACAAAGAATTTCCATACAGATATCCAATCAAGATTAAAAATCCTGAGCCCCTAGAATGAAGTGGAACGTGAAATAAAACAACTATCAAGCAAATGATAATCTGATAAAGAAAATGTAATGGAAAAAATAAATCTGTTCGGTGAAATTACCTCCTGAATACATTCTATCTCTCCTGCTGTCAAAGGAGAGGTTTTCATCCTCCGAACTGCCTGCATGAAATTATTAAACAATTATAATTAATATATTGTGTAAACAACCCTGGTTCACCACTCTAAATCTAAACCTGTTTATGGACCTAAACAATCTAATGAATAGGATATCTAAATAATGTATTAGTCAAAACTCCAAAGATCCCAAAACCATAATTCCACTGAACACCACAATTGTAATGTTTTATTGAGTAGATAAGCAGATGGTACTAAATAGATTAATTTAGAGTCCACGAGATTATGATCAACTATTTTGGAATTCCAGTAATAACTTAAGAAATTGCACCTAGAGAGAGAGAGAGAGATCTGATAAAAGAAAAGACCAATAAACAGCCATACGAACTAGCAATATCACAAACTGGAAAGAATACTATACTGGTTACAGAAGAAATCCTTGTATACCTTAATGCAATTGTCTGGTGCTTTAGATGAGCAACAATTTTTCTGCCTCACAAAAATCTGTAAAACAAGTAGCATGAGTTAAATGAGATAGCCTATTTCTTAAAAACGCACTTACGCCGTTAAAGTATATTCTTTTCTGAGAAACATGTTGATCATTAATCTACTCAAACTTAATTGCAAACTAGCAGGGTCGGCTATATGAATAAGAACTTCAAGAAATGAAATAAATGCAAGCTGTCATCACCATCACAATTTCAAAGGCTAAGACAAAAGCTGACCACATAAAAAGCTACAATGCTTCAATATATTAGTATACCAATAGGCATCCTATTTGTGACACTATCTGAACTAAATCAATTTATACTAATCAATGGCATCCATTATCATTACCCTGGGATGGAACAGACACTTAATTCTTTGACTACATATCTCATGAATACTAGACTAGAAGTATTTGAAACCTCAAACCAGGAGTGCTTACAAGCAAAAAATTGGAAGTAAATGAATCCTACAACACATATTCTCAGCCAAAAAAAAAATTAGAAAATGAGCTTGAGTAATAGAAGTTCACACTTAAGGTCAAAAACATATTCCAGAAATGTTATCACCTGATGCTTAGATTTGCAAGGAAGAAAACGTTGTTGAATTGCTTCCCAGTCTGTATTATATTCCATCAATCCCAAAGCTAATAATCTGCATTAAAATCTCAATATGAGAGAACCTTCACATGCATGTTGTGTAAAGTACAAGAAAATTCTAATAATTACTATGGCAAGTGGAAGCAACTGACAGAAGTAGACACTACAAAGATAACTGTTCTGCAACACACTCGTCAAAAACTAAAAACACTATGACATATATACCATTGAAGTAACTACAATTTACTCGGTAACTGTGAAAAAATATACCATCGAAGTAACTCCTACAACAACAACATATACTCAGTTTTTTCTTTTTCTTTTTGTATGAAATGGAGTAAATACTGCACTTAAAATTCAATTCAACAAAATTATGTAATTTGGATCACATGTCAACTTAGTAATGCGAGATAATAATGAGTAAACATAATGTGCACGGAAAACTAATTAATGATTCAAAAAGTAAAGACTACGCACCTTAATAACATTACAATATTTCAGAGTTGGAGCGTAATCAAGAAAAAAACAAAAACAAAAAAACCTGATTGAATAAAAGCATTAAAAGGATTGAAGAATACATGCAACTTACTCATCCTCTGCAGCAGTAAAAAGAAACCTATTTGCAACAGCTGCAGGTGGTGGCTTATGTGGAAATAGTGCTGGATTGAACAGTGGAAAAAATCCCTGAGCTAACTTGGCAATCTCTTTTGGTACTAAAGCAACTGATTGCTTCTTCGTACTTTCGACAGTTGCAGCAGCTATTGTTTTCTTAGGTGGTTGTGGAATTGTTGAAGAGGACACATTACTTGCTGCTGGCGACGTACCTCCTCCTGTATCATGACAATTAGCTTTAGCAAATGACATGAAATGAGGCAGTGGAAACAGAGGTTCCTTCTCAAAGCGAGTATCAAAACTTGATTCAACATTGCAACGTTGATACTCCTGGGCAGCTGTTAAAAAAAAAATTATATACAAACAGTTAAACCCGAAAACAAGCATCTGATTTTCAAAAGCATGAAACCTAATTTCTTCAATGAGACATACCAGCATAAACATCATCCTTATATCTTCCAAATAAATTAAGGGGAGCTACATCTAGGATGGATACTACTGGACCATTGGTATAAGGCACCCAGAGAGGGCCTTCAATCAAAGAGGAAATGTACTTAGAAGCCGGGATCTTATTATTTGGAGCTGAGTGGACCTCTTGAGGATCAATCGTAGGAGATGCTGCAGAGGTGCATTGTGCTGGATAAAATTTTTGAAGTTCATCTGAAACTGATGGCCTTACATATGGAGGGCGAAAGCAAAAACCAGGATATGGTACACTTCTAGATGTCAACATTCGATCACGTTTATGAAGCATCTCAAGAATTAATCCCTGAACCTGGGAAGCAATGTGTTTTCGAGCAGGATCGAGAACACAAAGAGAAAATACTTGAATAAGAAGTTGCACATGCTCATGAATCAAACAATGCAGCTGGCCTATTTGATACGGAGAGAATCCATTTATATAGCCATCTTCAGTTTTCAAAGAAAGGTAGCTTGGAGCAGCCTCGGGCATCAACCTTTTCCCATCAAGTGCCAACAATGGTGCAATAGAACTATTTGGATAGATTGGTAAGAGGGGACGAAGTGGCCTCTTTGCCTGTCCTAAAAGCCTGTTTTTATGCTGGTCAGAGGCTTTTTGGCATCTATTCTGCCTAGTTTCAGGGCGTCTTCTGCCTCCTACATCCTTATCTTTTTGAATTTTATCCCTTGTGCTCTCGTCAAGGTCACTCTCAAGTGCCTCTTCAAGTTCTATCTCAAAGTCAGCATCATTATCCTCATCTTCGTCATCAACATTTTCATTTTCAAGCATTGACTTACAGACACCATCTTTACCCAGTAGAACAGCTGCAAGAAATTTCCTGTACTCTTCTTCATCGTCCACATTTTGAAGGTCTTCATCATCTGTTTCTTGAAGAAAAGTCTCGAGCTCATCTAGTGTGAAACTCACAAGTGAATAGCGAGCCCTAGTGCGTTTGCAAATAGCATCATCATCATCAGCATCATCTAAATCCAATATAGGCCTCTGGGAATTTGTTGTATCACTCACCTCTCCTACCAAAAGAATATTAACATTGGTTCCACTGCTTAAGCCACTGTCCTTGTCTCGAACAATTTCAACTTCTGGTTTAGAGCTCAAAACTGTATTTGTCTTCTTTGGACTCCGGGAATCAATTTGCACTTCTTTATCACGTGCTCCTTCAGTAGAAACTGTAGTTTGCATCAAAATCTCCTTCCGATTTTCAGAATGTCCAATAGAACAGTTTTTCACATCAGCAGTGAGCTTTGATAAATTAAATCCCACAGGTTCATATCTGTTTCTCCCACTGTCAACTCCAGCATCCAGACATTCAATTTCAGAATCTAAACTAGAAGAAGCTTCCAGTGAAGGGGTTTCCTTTAGAAAGGGATTGAAATCTACATCTTCATCCTCATCCTCCTCAGTATCCAGAGGAAATTCGTGGTACTCAGACAAGTTTGTACGCTCAGAAAGATCATGATCATGAGAAAGGTATCCAACTTTGTTTGATTTCTCATTTGAACTTGAATACATCTTGAACAGACTACATCCTTAATCACAGGGAAAAGCATAATATGAAAATTTTGGACAGAAGAAAAAAAAGAAAACTTACAAGCTTGTCAGACATGTAGCAATAGCATTTTCAATACTCGCTCGGTACTTAACAAGTTACCAAACGAAGTAACAGAATCCTAGATGAAAAAAACAATGGTTGACAGCATAAAAGTATGATGAAGTTATATCTAGCAAACAAAAAATTAGCCAATTTCATTTTATACATGAAAACCCTGTGGACCCAACAGCTTTAACGTGATCAAGGTAAACCAATTCAAGTATTCTTAAGATAAATTGGCCATTGCACTATATGAAAGAATTTACTGATAATCTCCTAACAATAATTCTATGATTCTGAAAAGATATCTTAATTAACACTTTCCGCTTTCATAAAATTAATATATCAGCTACTAATAAAATTCCTTCTTTCTTCCAAATACAAAGTATTGAAAAATGATAACTAATGTGATACAATTACTTAAGTGTATCAAATTATTATCGAGCCAGAAATGTTCACATATCGAAATACATAAAATTAAGGCCCAAATTCAATCAGCTCAAATGCCTATCGCAATTGCAATTAACACTCAGAGAAATCAAAATAGGATCTCAACAACAGTTAAGATTAAACAAAACATAATTTAATCATTACCAGAAACAATTATTGTCTAGGCGCAATGGCAATCGGCGCAATGGCAATCGGCGCAATGACGTGACGTCCACTGGTTTTCGGGTGAAGTCGTCTCTGCACACAAGGAGCGAGAGGTTTGAAGTACAACCACGGAAAATCAATACGAAGGATCACAATTCCACATACATGCATCAATCTATTGCACAGAGAGAAGAATCAAAAGGCTAAGAATAATACCAGCGATCGGATAGTTTTTTCCGGAGCAAAGAATTTACAAACACAAATCCAAATACAACGGAGCAATTCCGGTGATCATAAGCCGGAAACCCTAGCTATCGCCGCTGTCTACTGCCCTTCTCCACCTACTTCTCCCGGCGACGGTATCGTCCACTTTCCCTTCCTCGAAGAAGAAACCATTCTGCCGCTTACGGAAGAGAGGGTAATCTTAGTGGTGGTTAACCCGAACCGAAAACCCTAACCCTAATCCGACCCATTAGTCAATTTGGCGCTTAAATTTTAATTAATTTTATCAAATAATTATGAACTAGAAAATTATATATAAAGCTATTCTTCGCTTTCTCAAACCCTAACTTTCTTGGTGGATTTTTCTTTTGATTTTCTCTGATTGAAGAACTATTTGATGTTGAACATCTCGAAGCGTTTTCAATGTATGGAGGAGTTCGTCTCTTGATTTTGTGGATCGAATTTCAGATTTTGAACGAAGAGTTGCGATAGCGATTCTCGCGAACTGGATGTGTTGGGGAGGAAAGATGTAATTAAGATTGGAGAAAAAGTAGTTGGACGTGTAATGGAGACTGACCTAACAAAAGTCGGAGGTTTATCTATGAGATTGAAGGTATACATTGTTGTTTTGAAGCCTATTTGATGCAGGTTTCTTCTTAATGGTAATCTGCCTCGTGTTTGGATTCAGTTCTAGCATATTATCCAATTTAAGTTATACTTTTGATAAACACAAATGTCTATTTGCATTTGAAAATAAAGTGAATTAGTTATGTTAAGGTTATGTTTGTTTGATTGTAAAGGAATGGAATGAGAGGAATGAGAAAGGAATGGTAATGAATGAGATTTGTGCACGAAATCACGCCAAATTCATTATGTTCTAAGAACTACGTAATGTCATTACTTGATGAATGAAAATGGAAACAAGGGAATGGGAATGAGAATGAGAATGGAAGTAATCTCCTTCTTATTACTCTCATTCCTTCCAAACAAATATAGCTTAAGTTTAGTAAATCAACATATATTTATTTCTATTGTAGATAACATGTATCTCATATATGAGAGAGTTGTATAAAATTGATTAGGTCTTGTCTAGATAGACTAAGATGAATAGGCTAAAAGTCCATTCATAATATTGTGGGCGGTGGTGTACAAACCCTTCTAGTTAGTATTGTAATTTGTCTCAGTAATTCTATCAACAAATAAATTTTTTGCTTGCTAATTAACCTTGTGGAGTTAATTGTAATTAAATAAAACTAAAAAATACTAGGAGAAGATTTAACATAAAACATTCCAAATATTTGAACGAAACAACGAACTGGTCCAACCAGTGGAGTACTTTACATAATGGTCCTCGAGTCAAGCCATTGGACTAAGTGCAGTGGAGTGGATAAGGAAAGTTCTAGAGGAGGAAGAAGAGACTAAGTTTACTACAATACAAAAAGATAACATTTTGTATCATATAATAATTAATATGGTCCTATCAAACAAAATTAATAATTAGCAAAGAATTTTTGTTTGCTTGTGCATCTGGGAAATTTGTGTTAACGCATTTAGGCATAAAAAGCCAAGCCAACAAACAATTGGGTCATCCCAACAACCTATCAAAGTCTATGAACTACCAGTCTTGCTTCTTTTTCTCAACAACAAGTGGAATTTCATCCTCAATATCATTCCCTCATGATCACATTCTTCTATTCGAATACTGCCGCCGATAGAATTTTTTTCTGAGGATATGGAAGACTTAAATCGTGCCTCTAATAACGCTAGTGAAGATACTAAAGGTACCCATTAGCAACTAGTAAAAATTACCAAGACCCTTTTTTCTATGTTTACCTTGAATGGTTTTAACTGTTGTGTTTCAGAGGTAAAAAATCCGAATTCTAATCCTCAATTCTCTGAAGATGAAGAGAAGCTCATTGCTAGGATGTTTGGCTTGGTTGGAGAAAGGTTTGTTGTTTTTGTAAATATAGTATTTTTGCTAGTCGGGTGTTATCATATGTCACATCACATAGCATGTATAGTGCTTATTTCTTCCTAACTCCTTGAGATTTGGATCCTAATAGACAACATTGAACACTCTGACTTCATGACTTAATCAAAACCCTTATAATTGTGTAATTTTTTACGTGGGCATGTTTTAGGTGGTCTTTAATTGCTGAAAGAATTCCTTGAAGAACTGCAGAAGAGATTGAGAAGTATTGGAATTCAAGGGGTACTTCAACAAGTTAAAGACGACTTCAACTCTGATAGGAGCTTATGTCCAAAAGCTTCTAATTTCTCCATTATAGATTGCTTTCATGAAATATGGGTTTATGTAATTTTGTAGATAAAACTTATGTTCGTGTGAGTTTGGATTCCTATTAATGAGGAACGTCACATACATAGTCGTACATAGTCGCGTAGATTGTGTGGTCTAGTTAAAATCATTGGTTGTTGAGTTTCGATTCCTCTTCAAAGGAAAGGGACACCAGTCTGCCTAAAGTGTAATTAGATTTGCTGAATCATAACCATGCCCATTACTATTAGTCTTGGAGTTGTATGACCATCTCAGAAAGAAGATTTATTCAAGTGTGATTGTTTAGTTATTTGGATTGGGCCGAACAGGTTAGAAATTCCTAAATTGGGCCAAGTCAGCCCAATTAGTCACGTCTGTTCAAGTATGGGCCAAGACATGACTGCTTCCAATATTTTATCAAACTGAATTAGATTTGGGCCGGACAGACCCATGGGCCTTATCCAGATTTTCAATTCTTTGAATACTGAAAAAGAAAAATGGTCATCATGGAGGTACGGGTGCATTAAATTGAACGGTTAGGATTAAGTAAATGCAATTGGTAGATTGGGTCGGGAATCACGACGTACAAAACCTAATCCAATCCGATGAGGCATCACTCGTGGGGTCCACCTTCATACGCAGCGCGTGAGACGTGGATTTCACCCAACTGTAGTGTCGGTGGCCAAGCCGGTCAGGTTATTGGGCTTCATTGGCTCGGCTTCTTAAAATATCTCAGGTGTCGGTAATTATAATAAATTAGACATTAATTAATGAAATGATAGTGAACTTAATTTTAATTCTAATTATGAATTAATTGATTTCTATATTCTAAGCTGTTGCTGTCGCTGTTGCTTTTGATTTTGAAATTAAAATTGATTCCCTTTGAAAAGAGAAACCATAATGCTTTTACTTTTATGAAATATTTTAAAGTGAACTAAGTAAATATATTTGTGATGAAATGCAAGATGATATTTGAACTACCACTTCTAATTTAGTGTCCTATTTGACTGACATGAAATCAATTATGCAAACAATTGGGATAGCCCCGCTCCACTGGGAAGGTGAAATGTAGTAATCTTATATTATTTGCTAAATTGGGTAATAAATAAATGTCATATTTGTCCAATTTTAATTATTGATTTTGCAGACTGCTGCAGTGATTAAGATTCTTCCATGTGGCACTCACTTGTCAATTTTTATTATTATTAGAGAACAATTAAAAATTTATTTATTTTAGTGAAAGCGTTGAAAATTATTATTATTAAATAATAATAATAATATGATAGTGAAGGAAACTTTCAACACAAACGACATTAAAAAAAAGTGAAATAGTATTGCAATAAATGCTTGAGAAATTAAGAAATATTAAAATTACTTTTAAAAAATAAATAGAAGATTAGTATTATTTTACTCCCAATTCATCACGCTTTTCTGTTATTTAAGAAGAAGGGGTGAAGGCATTGAGAGATACAGAGCAAGGTCAGTGACCTTACAGTGACCGTACAGCAATGGCGTCCAAAGCTCGTATCTTCGTTTTCGTTTTCGTTCTTGTTTCCTTTTCACTTGTTTCTTTCATGCCTGTTTTTGCTGAGAATGAGGAAGATCCAGGTCTCGTTATGAATTTTTACAAGGATACT
>JAYMTB010001787.1:0-10270 GCA_036897585.1 Francoa sonchifolia | reverse complement strand
AGTTCAGTTGAAAGTTGTACAGTTGGCTAGCAGCATGCCTGCTTCAGATCTGGTCTGTTCATTACCCATTTTTTCCCAGTTAATTATATGGATACTTCTGTGATCATGCTCTGTCTCTGTCTGTCTGTCTCTCTCTCTCACGCACACATGCCACACAGAGGGAGAGACTTTATTAGATTATCGAGTTTTAAATTAATGCAATTCTGAAGCTACTTCCTAACTCGTATCCGATTTTACATCTTTCCTCATAGCGGGCTGCATTGTCAGGACTACCTGATGTTCTGGTTTCTACACCTGCTTGCATACCAAAATGTTTGTCAGCCAATGTACTTCAAGCAACATCAATTAGTGAATCACTTGAGATTCTTGTTCTTGACGAGGTATGTTCTGCTGCCAAGTTCATGTTCATCGTGTTATTTGAGTTTTTTTATTGAGTTTAACTGTATGCAGTTCCATCAGCCTCACGCTATAACCTAAACCTAGAATTTACTGGCTAGGCATCTAAATTAGTTTTGCTGGCTAGAATGTTTTCTCAGTTATAAATTATAAAAGTAAACAACCAATATCGTATACATGTCTCCTGTTGGTGGCATCAGTCAGAACATCAGGAGAACATTAATTTCTATTTGTCTTCAGGCAGATCTTCTTTTGTCATATGGATATGAAGATGACCTCAAGGCTCTTACGGCTCATGTTCCTAGACGTTGCCAATCCCCTCTTATGTCTGCTACCTCGAGGTGTGTCATGTACATGATAATCATTCCATTTATCTTTTTGCTTATTGCAATGGTTTATGATAATTTTCAATTCTTGACATCTCATGCACCCTTTCAATAGTCTTGAGCTAAGCATATTGTATCATTGTTTACCTTCTTGAAGTCTCATACATCCATTCCAATTATCATGAGCTAAATTTGATATTCATTCATTGGCCACCTTTGAAAATTTTGTCCTTTATTAGGAATCTTGACTTACAAGCTCTTTATACATGGCAGTGCTGATGTTGAGAAACTAAAGAAGCTGATTCTACACAACCCCTGCATTTTGACTCTGCAAGAAGCGAGAGATGTCAAGGATGATGTTATCCCCAAAAATGTTCAGCAATATTGGGTAATATTTTTTCTTGTTTATAAGCTAATGCTTATAACACCTTAAAAATATGTTTTATTCTAGCTAATCCTTTGGTATTTGTCTTTATCATGCCAATCAACTTAAGTTGCCATTTAGCTAATAAGCATTATGTTTTCGTTATGGTTTAGGTTTCTTGCAGCAGTCGAGACAAGTTGCTTCACATCCTCTCTCTTTTGAAGCTGGAGCTGGTTCAGAAAAAAGTGCTGATATTTACTAATACAATTGACATGGGTTTCAGATTGAGATTATTTCTGGAAAAGGTATTGTAATTTATTTGTATTTCCAAGATACTTGCACACTCTGTGAGGAAGCTGTTTCTTTCCTATAGTCATAATCAGAATCTCAATTCGACTCCTGATTGTTGAATTTTTACTTATTTTTTTATACTTGGCAGTTTGGTATCAAGTCGGCTGTTTTAAATGCCGAGTTGCCTCAGAATTCTCGTCTTCATATCCTTGAGGTCTGCTAAGTACTCAAATTTTGAATTCTATACAAGTTGGTTAACAGTCTTTATGCTTAATTTTGTATCATTGCTCGATAGTTGGATACTAGTCCTCTTTTGGGAATGCCAGTTTCTGTCCTCAGTAATGGGTTATATATTATGTACGACGATATGACCACATATTTACAAATCTGAACATTAGTTTCTTATTTACGTTGCTGGTTTTTTATCAGGAATTCAATGCTGGACTTTTTGATTATTTAATTGCAACGGATGACAACAATACAAAAGAGAAGAATCAAACCAATGAGAAAACTAATGATGGGCCAAAGTCTAAAAAACGTGCAAAGCCAAAATTGGACTCTGAATTTGGAGTAGTGAGAGGAATTGACTTTAAGAATGTTCAAACGGTATGCTGATGATATGAAATATATAGTTTTTATTTTTTGTTATTGATTAAAAATTCTTTTATCAGCCAGTATATCTCTTCTTGATTCTTCTTTTTACAATCAGCTTATGTTTAATTAACTCTTTCTCTGCCCTTTTACAGGTTATAAATTTTGAAATGCCTACCAGTGTTGCAGGGTATGTACATCGAATTGGACGTACAGGCAGAGCATATAGCAATGGTGCCTCTATCTCTCTTGTGAGTTGTTCAGACAAGATAAATCTTGTCTAGGGGACTGAAATGCTGCTTCTGTTTTCTTTTCTGCACCATACTTAAAAAAGAATCATCTATAATTTGATGAAGCATTATGTGTATTTATGTTCCTCTTCAATGGTCAAAACTCGGGTGCAAGAAGTACCTACCATAACCATACCTACCTGCAAGAAGACTGTATTAGGCTCAGTGGATAACTTCTCTTAATGCTTGCATCACTCAATCATATTACTAAACCATATCATATCTTCTATTACTAGTATATCCGCAGCGGTTGCCATCATGCTTTAGATTCATTTAGTTGCAATATTTGATTGCAGGTCTTTGTATGTGTAGGGTAGAGTGATATTTCAGCTTTGTTGTATAGATAGTTTTCTTTGTGTTATCTTTATTAAGTATAATTTTATTGAATCTACCATTCTGCTAGTATACAAAAGGACTGGATGATGATGATTGGTTCAAATTATTTTTGGTTGGCATTCTAATACTTACTTCTGGTAACAGGTTTCTCCAGAAGAGATGGAAATTTTTGAAGAAATAAAATCTTTTCTTGGGGATAAGGAAAATGAGGACGCAAATCTTATTGCTCCATTTCCTTTACTCACTGAGAATGCAGTAGAGTCTTTACGATATAGAGCTGAGGTAAGTGTTTTAATTATTTTTTCATAACTGAAACTTCGTATATTGATGTATCAGATGACTGAACAGTTCTAACGACCTGGACCAGTTTTTCTGAATTCTACCCATCAAAGAAATATTTTGAAAATACATTTTATTAGAAAGACACATTTAACCAATGATTCGAAAAACTTTTTAATTTGTATTTGTAAGTCTTAATGTCAACAACCTTAAACTGTTTTTATGGGCTGCCACCTTTAGTTTATAATTTTCCAGCATCAACAATACTCAAAATGAGAAATAGAAAACAAAAATATTCCTATGATACATGTAAATTGGAAATTGAATCTAAAAATATGAGAATAATATGTCCTTCACTCTAGCTAACTTTGGTTCTCAGTAAACATAATTATGCATAAAAACCAAGGATTTCATTAGGAATATTTTTATGCATAATTATGTTTACTGAGGACCGAGGTTATACTAAATAGCTGGAGTGAAGGACATATTATTCTCATATTTTTATCATTTATAAAATATATCAAATATAATAGAAATTGGTATTGGTTGGAGAACCCAAATTATTGTCACTGAAAATTCACTTGCAGGACATTGCAAAGAGTGTTACAAAAATTGCTATCCGAGAATCTCGAGCTCAGGACTTGAGGAACGAAATCCTCAACTCTGAAAAGTGAGTATATTCTTTCTGTCTTTTTCTCTCCACTTCCTAGATTTCTTCAGTAAATATTTTACAACGCAAACTTATAACATTCTAATGTAAATAAAAATATATTGGCTGATGCTTTGAGCATTTTATTAGCATACAACCTATTAACTTTTTAAGAAAGCTATTTAATGTTATGCTACCAAATGTTGGACATTTGAGCCGTCTCAGTTTTCCCTGACATGTATTTACTCTTCTTTCTGATGTTTTGATTTCTCTTCATAGATTGAAGGCTCATTTTGAAGTTAATCCGAGGGACTTAGGTATTGAAATTTTTATGGGTCACATGCTTTTTCCTCATTACTTCTGCAAAATTCTTAATTTTTTTCATGAGCAAGTCTAAACTCGCTGACCTGAACATGTATTGAGCAGATTTATTGAAACACGACAAGGTTCTGAGCAGAAAGCCCATTGCTCCCCATCTACGCGATGTACCTGAATACCTATTAGACCAAACAACTCAAGATGCCAGAAAGATGGTCAAGCTTACTAGAGCTGCAATGGGAACAACCAATTCTGCTCGACACCACGTCTCCAAGAGAAAATTCGGAAAAAGTAGAGATCCTCTCAAGACTTTCTCTGCCAAGGTACCCATCATTCCTAAGTAGTACTCACAAGTATCTAAAATTCCAAGGTTTTCCTAATTTATCCGTATTCATTTTTTACTAGGCATCCAAGAGATCTCGCAAAGGTGGCATGAAGAAGGAGGGTAAAGATGTATAGCCACGAAGACAAGAAGAATCTGTCTGAATCAATCTTTAGGTACCGAGTTTGTAAAACATAGGTTTGGGACGAATCCCATCAATTTTGTTGTAATGTTTTGCTTGATAATTATTCATAATTAATGTCGTGCGAGAAACCTTATAGCCCATATTTTTTTAATCTACTTTTCGAGCATCACACAGTATGCATGTCTTTCACACAATGTGCATGCAACTAGCGTAATCATGCAACCTACGTAATTTCGGTTATTTCAGTTTTAGACAGCGAACTTGACCAATTAATTTATATGTAGTAAATTTAAATATTTGCTCTACTATTTTCATATTTTCTTCTAATACTACTACGCTCCAGCTAACTTTTGATTTTTAATTTTTTCAAATAAATACAGTGAAATGTAAAACAGAAATTGTAAATTGTTTCAAACTTTTTCCAATATAACAAGTTTCCCAAAAGAAAAAAAATTGCTAATATTTTACTAAAAACTATATTGTGGTGAATATCCTTACAAATCACGACATTTTATTTTGCATTTTTTCCCAGGCTAATAAATATTTGTTAAATTCTTAATTTTTAATTATTTAAACTAGTACTTAGACTATTGATGGACTTTTACTTTTCAGTTGAACTCAAAAATCAACGTTTTCTGAAATATTTGTCTAAATTATTGGTGATCACTCTTATTTTAGTATTTTGGAGCTTAAAATGAAAGTTCTTCCGAAACAAATGCCATATATATAAATATACACTCCATTTTCATTCTTGAAAAATACAGCAATCATGAACACCTTAAGCCCCTGCTATGGCTATCAATATCATACCAAACCAATGCCAAAGTTCACCACAAGAAAAACAGCCAAATCTAGAGACAGATATTCCATTTGCATTTACGGAAAGCTGTGTAGAGAAACAGATGGATCGATTTCATCATCTTCTTCGGCGCTACGTTGTTCAAATCAATCCAGTATGATGAATGTAATCGATCAGTACCGTGTTGGAACTCCGTTTCCTTCTCTGTTTGAATTACTTTTTCTTGACATTTTCTCCCTAAATTCTAAGAGTTCTTCCGTTGGTGAATCTCGTTTGGTTAACAGTGGTTCTGATACCGATGTTATTATTGTTGGCGCTGGTGTTGCTGGTTCAGCCCTCGCTCACACACTCGGCAAGGTATTTTGTTTGTGAATTGGAAATTATATGACTTGGAACTTTATAGTGATTCTTTTGCAGAAATTTGGAACCTAATCAACTAGATTGTGGATAAGATACTTATAAGGTTCTAGTTTAGAGTTTTGGTTATGAGATTCATGGTAATCATGCTGAAATTCAGAAAAGGAATGTTACTTTTAAGAGTTGATATTCAAACACTTGGGACAACTATCCCGAGATTTTAAATCAGAGGTTGCAACTCTTGGTTGGCAAATGTTTACCTGTTTGCATGTAGTTTGTCAGCAATTTGTCAGATATGATCATATGAAGTTACGTGTTCCTATGCCTTTTGCTTGGGTTCTGTTCCTTCTCAAATTCAGGATGGATACTGACTTATACTGCTTCTGCTGAATCAGCTGATGGCGATTGTGGTATTCTTTAGCTGATAGCATACTTGGTAGATAAAGGGAAGTTCCGAAATTTGAGGGATTGAATTTGTGATAATGTTTAACTATATTTTATATTGATCTGATTCTCTCTACAACTATTCTCATGCATTTGATGAGACACAACATCTGGCCCCTTTAGTAGGTACCTTAACATCTTATCTCTGCCAATCCTTGCAGGATGGAAGGCGGGTTCGCGTAATTGAAAGAGACTTGACAGAGCCTGATAGGATTGTTGGCGAGTTCCTACTGCCTGGGGGATATTTAACTTTGACTGAATTGGGTCTTGAGGGTATACATGCAACTTTTCCCATGCATCTAAAATTTGTCATAGCTTTCTATGAAATGTAGAACTTCTGTAAAATAGTGTTTTGATTTCGATAATATATTTTTGGTTGTGATGTCTGAGTGTTTGAGATTTTTTTTATATTCAACTGCAGATTGTGTGGAGAAAATCGATGCCCAGCGAATATTTGGGCTTGCTTTTTTTAAGGACAGAAAAAGTAGTAGACTGTCTTTTCCCTTAGAAAAGTTCAGTACGAATGTGTCTGGCTGGTGCTTCCATAATGGGCGTTTCGTACAGAGGATGAGAGAAAAAGCCGCTGTTCTTCCCAAGTATTATCCGTCATTCTTCATAACTTTGTTCTGTATCATCCAGTTTTTAGCGTGTAATATTGTGTTCTATAGTTGTTGATCTGCTTATGCCTTTTTGTGTTCAACTTTCTGTCCAGTGTACAGCTCGAGCAAGGAACAGTAACATCCTTAATTGAAGAAAATGGGACTATTAAGGGAGTTAAATACAAAATTAAGAATGGCCAAGAACTTGATGCGTATGCTCCTCTTACAATTGTATGTGATGGTTGTTTCTCAAAACTGCGTCGCTCTCTTTGCAATTCTAAGGTAAAGCAGTCATCTTACAATCTCATGAATCTGTGTGATATTGTAATTTGATAAGATATAGTACTGGTCACGCACGCAGTTGTTAATGACCATTCACAGTTTACCTTCATGTTGTATTAGAGAGTTGCATTGTGTGCTTGAACTATACGTTCAATTCTTTTGATTTGGCAAGTTCGTTTTCCACTTAACCGGTTTGTAAGGAGACTACCTAATTGTCAAATTTTATTCTTGTAACTTCTCTACAGGTGTATGTGCCATCTTGTTTTGTTGCTTTTATCCTTGAGAACTGTCATCTTCCGTATGCAAATCATGGGCATATTATTTTAGCAGATCCTTCCTTAATTGCACTTTATCCAATTAGTAATACAGAAATCCGCTGTTATGTTGATATACCTGGTCAAAAACTACCTTCCATTGCTAATGGTGAAATGGCCAGCTATTTGAAGACTGTTGTAGCTCCAAAGGTATCTATTACTTTCACCATTCATGTCCCACTTCGTCAAAAACTTGTCTATTTTCGTCTCACTTCTGCCTTCGATTAATTGAAGTGAATGCAAATTTCAGATTCCACCCGGGCTTCATGATGCTTTCATATCTGCAATTGACAAGGGAAACTTTAGAACTATGCCAAATAGATGCATGCCACCCGATCCTCGTCCTACTCCTGGAGCTATGTTATTGGGTGATGCTTTTAACATGAGGAATGCAGTATCTGGTTTAGGAATGGCCATGGCTCTGTCTGACATTGTTGTGCTACGTGATCTTCTTCGCCCACTCCAAAACTTAAATGATCCATCTTTCCTGTGCAAATATCTCGAATCCTTTTACACATTGCGCGAGGCAAGTTGTATTTCAGATGGGAATTACGTGGTACTTGAAGTGCAAACACATTCACATTTTCATATTCTATCCTCTTTGCAGCCATTAGCATTTACGAGAAATATTGCGGCAGCTGTCCTATACGAAGTTTCATCTGCTTACCCTGATGAAGGGAGGATGGAATTGAGGCAAGCATGTTTTGATTCTCTAAGCATTGGGGACAATTTTTTGGCAGGAATAATGGCTTTTCTCGCTGGTTTAGACTCGAATCCATTGACTATACCTCTCAATTTTTATGTTCTGGCATTATACAGTCTTGCTCGTCTCCAACTACCTTTTCCTTCCATTAAGGGCACGTGGGATGGAGCTAGGCTAACATTGGTGCGCATTTCAAACCTTTCAGCTCAGTCATATGGGTTTCTTCAATTCTTATTGAATCATTGTTTTACTTTTCAGGTTACATTTGATATGATCTTTCATATCATTGAGGTGGAAGCCGCGGGGAAAATGTTATTCCCAGTATCTGTTCCAGCATACTTGGCCGACGCGAATAATACATGACAAAAATCAAAGGTATGTGGCTATGCTGCTGTGTCAAGAAGAAACAGCTAGTTCAATATTTTACACCAGTCCTAATTTATAAATTTCTATGTAAATTTAACTAAAAACTTTGGAGTTCAACCTACTCCACACGATATACATTTATTTCACGCGATATGCATGACACTAGCGTACTGATTATACCATTTGAATATTAAACCCGACAAATAATAGATACTTAGGGTAAATCTTGGATCATTTCGTGAAATCATATACTTATTATTACCCAATTCACTACTTTGATGAATATTTTAAAAAAAATGGTAATTTTGATCATTAATTAATTTAAACAGCAAGATAATTTCTTTTTCGAAAATTCAGAAATAGGAAAAAGGAAATCTATATACTACAGTTTCTATTAAGCCAAAAAGAAATGGCAGAAACTGAGTCCAGTGGCTGAGATTCACCGGCGCAGCAGAAATCAAAATCCATGATGAAGACGGTTAATCTCTGCCATGGCTACAATCCTCTTCTCTATCAATACCATTTTTCTTCCTTCATTTCTCTAAACCTTCTCAAATCCACTCAATCAGCGCTAACAATCACCAGACCAAGAATCAGCAAAACTAGAAGGAGAAACTGCATTTGCAATTATGGAAAGGTAGAGGGAGAACTTGACCGATCGATCTCATCGTCTTCTTCCGTGCTTCATTGTTCGAATGGTTCGAAATTGATGAATCGGATCGATCGGTACATTGTTGGAACTTCGTTTGCCTCTCTGTTTGCTTTATTTCTTCTTTACATTTTGTGCCTAAATTTCAAGATTATCAAGAGTTCTCCTGTTGAAGAATGTGGTCCGGTTAATAGCGGTTCTGACACCGATGTTGTCATCGTCGGCGCTGGTGTTACCGGCGCGGCCCTTGCATACACTCTCGGCAAGGTATATATATGCGTATACGTAATTATTTTTGTATATTTTGTTGTTAATTGGAAGATTTATGAGAATAGGAACCTCAGATTTGTCTTTTGCAAGTTCATGTAATAACTTCCCCTAAACCTAATTGTTAGATCATGATTTACATATTGTTTTCATTACTCCATTGCTAATATTAGGTTAAGCTTTTACGTAATTGTAATTCAACATGATACCCGAGCCGGTTAATTCAGAGGTCTCAAGTTTGCCTACACTTGAGGGCCAGTGTTTGAACTTGATGTACAAGTTGATTTTATGCATACATTCCAGTTTAAGCTTTTAGGTCCATTGGTAATTTAACAAAAATCCCCTCCCGTCTCTAATGTAGTCGAGACTAGAGATGTAAGATTGATTTTAGGTCAATTGGTGTTCAACGCCAAGAGACTTTACCCGTTAGTTATAAATGTAGATGTTGAAAAAGTATAAATATTAAGATTGAAATATACAAAAGCAAACTGTTCTAAATTTGAAAAACATTATAACAAAGATATTATATAATCCTCTTTACATCTGTCATATAACTTTCTTTGTCTTCTTCAATATAGGTGCGTAAATTTTATCTCTGCTAATCCTTGCAGGAGGGACGTCGGGTTCAAGTAATTGAGAAAGACTTGACTGAGCCTGATAGGATTGTCGGCAAGCTGCTACAGCCCGGGGGATACTTGAAACTGATTGAATTGGGCCTCGAGGGTAGACATGAAATTTACCAAGCATCTAAAATTTATATTGGCCTTATATGAGATGTAGCAGATTATTTGTTAAGAACAAACTTTATTCCAGTTGACTAGTTGGGTTTTCAATAATGTTGTTTGGGTTGTGATGTCTCAGTGTTTTAAATGTTTTAATATCAACTGCAGATTGTTTGGAGGACATTGATGCCCAACGAGTGCTTGGATATGCTCTCTTTAAGGGTGGAAAAAGTACTAAACTCTCTAATCCTTTAGAAAAGTTTCATTCGGATGTATCTGGGAGGAGCTTCCATAATGGGCGTTTCATAAAGAGGATGTGAGAAAAAGCAGCCGTTCTTCCTAAGTAGTATTCTGTTCTCCCTCTCCTTGATTGTTCAGAAGAATTTAATTGTCTAGATCCCGAAACAATATTGTGTATGAAGTTGTTGATCTTATTGTGCCCTTTTTTGTTCAACTTCCTG
>JAYMTB010001786.1:0-10270 GCA_036897585.1 Francoa sonchifolia | reverse complement strand
AATAGTCAGATACCTTGAGAGTTGATGTAATGCGTACAATTTGTGAGGTCAGATCAATCTGCAAAGAAAGAAAGAAAGAAAGAAAGAAAGAAAAGATACATCAAACACAATCAACAGATGGTATTAATGTTAGAATGAGTTTGACAAGAGGATTGTCAGGCAACTGCAAGGCATGTCTCCAGATAATACTCATGGAGATTCACTTTCACATGCGAACTAAGCATGATCATTCAATATAAAACAAAGAAATTAAGAAGTAGTTTATTTCTTTTTTCTTTGTATATAAGAAAATAAACATTACTAGATGCTTATTTAAATAACTTAAAAAGCTTAAAAATGACCATTTGTTCTATTAACAAACTCAAACGCAAATGGGAGAGAGAGATGTAGATCTTAAAAGAAATATATCCAATGTAGCACTCATGAATGTCATTTCGCTTTCCATATAGAACCTCACACCATAAAGAACTATTATGCATCCAATGTCCTGGATTAAGAACTATTTTTTCTGTAGTAAGATACTTCATATTTATCCATACCAGTAGGATCAATTCACACTTTCTCAGCGTTTAAAAATAGGAAATAATATGACACTCATCAACAATCAATATTTTTCATAATCAATCAAAGCCTAATTAAGCAGAAACTGCACCAAAACTAGGGTTTTTCTCACCCATATGTCAGTTTCTTGTATCTTACACTCTTTTCGTTTCCTCAGAAACAGACACTAAACTAAACACTACCACTAGCATCGCGAATAAAAAAAACATATAAATTCTATTATAAATTACACCAATTAAGCAAAGAGCCGTAGTTAATAATCACCAACAAAACTCCAATAGCAAATTAGCAAAGATATAGCATGAAAACATCCTGTAAAATCATCACAAGACAAAAATGGAATTGTGAATGAAACTTACACGTCGATCAACTTTGGATATGATCAGATCGGAGAGTGCAGGCGTTAAGAAAATAGCAATTGCAACTATTACAGATGCAAAGCGTAACCTAAACCCCATTTCAAATTTTGTTTTTCCTCTACAGTTACTGAGGATCCGTAGGCTTTCTTGAGACCTCAGGATCTGGATTTCTCGATCGATATGGAGATTTATTACAGATCTGAAATCAGGAACATCGTCGATTCGTCGCTGACAGTCGCTAAATATTCAGTCTCGCTCTTTCGCTGCTGCGTTTAGGTGTTTCGTGAGACAAATCGGAGCGAGAGAACGGATCCAGACAATTTTCATTTGGTACCGGCCCGACTCAAATTTATATTCGACCCGATCCAGTTACATCGAAACGAAGGGTTAATTACAAAATCGTTTACAACCCCTATGATTTACTAGTGTTACAAAATCGTACTTGAAGTTGTAGTTATTGCATACGCGGACTTTGTAATTTTCATTTTCATTAAATTAGCTCTCTAATTCAGTTATTATCTAATAATTATTGTATTTTCTCTCAGGTTACATTAATTTCTTTACACGTTCTATGTCTCATATCTTTTTTTACAAGTCATTAATGGGTAGTTCAACATGATATTATACTGAATAAGAATTTTTGTTATTATAATTTATTTACAATTTTGTTTGGTGTGAACAGTTTCAAAATAAAATTTGATATTAGTTTATATTTTAAATTGAAGAAAATTTTATCCTTTCTCGTAAGAATACTTTATTTGAAGTTGATTTTAGAAATGTGATTATTTTATTTTCAAAATTGAATTTAATATAATTCAAATTCAAAAGTGCTTCTAACCAAGGGCGGACGTAGGTGTTGAGGAGGGTAGGCACAGACTCTTCCTCTAATTTTTTTATTAATGGGTAAAGTCCTATTTTAATACTTTAACTAATATCAAAATCTCATTTCATTTTCTAAATATTAAAAATTTCAAATTAATTTCTTATTAAAAATCAGAAACTTATATTATTTCTTTCCTTAGTGAAACTCCAGCGTTAGGATGCCCTAGCCACCATATTGACGTGACAAATATGGTAACTTTTTTTAAAACAGATATCTTTTGGAGCCTACTAATAAATAAAATTCTTCAAAATAGTAAAAACCCACAAATTTTCACTCGCATCTCCAAATCCTTCAACTCAAACAAACAAAACAAATAGAACAAACAGTAGAAGAATTCAAACATTTATCAGGAAATTGAAATTTCAGATACGAATAAATATCATCATCATTTTCCGCCACAAAAATCACACTAGTAAGAATAGTTCCATTCAAGTTTTGATTAAAGTTAGGGTTAGGGTTTTAAGAAGAGTAAGCCATGAGGATAACGACGGAGAGGGAAACAATGAAGCCGAGAGTGATGGAGACAGAAAAGGCGAGACCGAGGTCGATGGTGGACATAATCTTCCATTAAAGGGTTTAGGGAAAGGAAAGGGAGAGAGAGAATGAATTTGGGGATAAATTTTTATTGCTTGATTTTTTACTGTTGCCTCATCACCGCTCAATTTACTATCCAAATCCTAAATTGGAAACCTCTAGTCCGAGAGAAAAAATTGTAGAGTGAAAAATTTGGGTTTTTATGTTTTTTAGAAATTTTATATCTTAGCGGTTCTCATCGGCGTGAACAAAAGGCCTGAAGCCCAGTCTGGTCTGACCTGGTGAGTCTCGGCTCGACCTGAAAAATCAGTTGAGGCCGGAATTTTTGGGGGGAGGCCGGGCTTGGAAAAGCCCGGAGCCAGTCTGATGCCCGGGCTGACTTGAAGCCCGGTCAAGACCTGATCAATACCAATAAAAACATTTTTTTATAAAAAAATATTAGGTAATTTTTTTAATATATACTTTATTTATATTTATTTACATATATATTAATTACCATTATTACCATATATTATCATAATTTATAAAAATTATTATTACCATGTATAAATATATTACCATAAAGGTTTCTCCTTATTTTATTACTACAAGTCATGAGTGTAAGTATTATATGATATTCTGGATTAACAGATATCTCTTCAAAAATTCATTATATGAATTTATTTCAGTTAAATGAAAAATCAACAGTTAAAAATAGTTTATCCAATGAGTATGATATACCTCATGATCTTGATTCTTTGAATCGCTGGATGATTCCAAAAATTGAACTCAAACTAATTTATAAATTAGGAGCTTTTGAAAAGCTGAGTTTTAAACATGTAGTAAAAACTACAAAAGAGTCAATACCATTAAATGGTGAAGATCTGACAATTCAGCTGTTGAATCGTAATGAGACCAACAGGTACCACAATATGGGGTACAAATAAATACATATTGGTTTAGTACAAATTGCATTTAAACCATTAACTCTGGAAGGATTACCAAAAATTTTTATAGCAGTTTTACGTGATGGACGTAATCTGAACTGGAAACAACCCCAAATAGGGATCATTCAATCTAGCCTGACCCATGGTCCAGTCTATTTTGATGTTTATCCAAGTCTCCAACTATCTGTATCAAATAAGAATATATTGGAGGTCTTAACTCTTAATGTTCAGACTCATGGTTATAATTATAAAATATTATCTGAAATTATTTGTATATGTTATAGGATCTATTATAAACTCTTATATACATAAATCCGCAATGTTTAAGGCAAAGTAAGCCTAATGAAACCACTGCAATTGCGACTAATTTCAATAGGTCTCAGGTCACCACAAGAATACCAATCAGATGGGAAGAAATAACTTTCCCTGAACAATGGACCATTATAAAGGCTCCTCCTCAGCTTTTAGGTCAAACGAGTGCCACTAATATAGTGCAAACTCCTGAAGGAAGTGTTCAAATTCAATTTAATAACACTAAAACTCAGATTGAGTTTCCTCCTTCATCCTCTGGATCATTTGGATCATATGGAAGAGACTTATTAAGGTCTAGATCTTATAGATCACCTCATTCTTATAGATCACCTCATTCTTATATATCACCTTTGGATGATATGGAGCCTTATAGAGCTTCCACGTCTAAATACAGACCAATCAGACAGGTAGATGAATTACATATACCTGCAGATCAAATCCCCAAAAATATTTATAATACTCGACTCCAGTCAGACTTAGAAATATCCACTGAGTCTGAAATGAATTTTAATATTTAATGGATAGTACACCAAGAATAGATTGGAGTCCGGGATCCCCGGCAAGACAACTGATTCACCAAAAATTTATGCTTCCCAAGTGGGAACTTTTCAGAACTTGGTTCTTTGACCACATATCTGTGGAAGATAGAAATAACTATCAAAATGAGTTTTATGCTCATCTAGCAAACTTGGATCAACCGATTCCGTTTGTTCCTTGGTTCTTTGCCACTAAAGTTCAGAATTATATTTCTACTTTAACAAGGCAATATAAAACACAGACTGGTATAATAAATACAGTCTACTCTCATCAAATACCTTTCAGTTTAGAATCTCTAAACTTTTCTGCTTTCTCAAAATTATTGGAAACAGAAACTATGTCAGTTACAGTTGGGCATATTAATAATATGCTTAAACAACAAAATTATGTCAATCTTTATTTGAATGTTCTAGGAGAGCAATTAACCTCCTTACAGAACAGAGTAGATGAGTGTTATACACTTATCCAACAGATTAGAACTGAAATCCATATTGAAAAATCTACCAGTTCTACAAATATTTCCCTGAAGGTTATACCTTCAATTCAACCACCTCATACAGGGTTTATGATTAAATCAAAACCCAAACTGACACTAGCAGACATTGATAATATGCTAAGTGAAAAGTTTAAAAAATTTAGTCTTCACACTCTTAGTAGTGACTATTCAGATTTCGAAATTCGAATGATGAATAAAGACAAACAACATATTGTTGTTAATGATGAGATTAATACACTCAAACAACATTATAATAGTAAATATGCTGATAAACCCACTCAATGCCATTTTATTATCTGAGGCCGACACCTCAGGATATCCTCTGAATACAGTAAAAGTTGAAAGTGGAGTTGCTGATAGTAATGCTATATACACTCTAATAATGAGTATAATTGAGCATTTTACTAGCCAATGGTCAGATACAATGAAACAATAAGAACATTGTTACAAAATCTCAGATGTCCAACCCTCTCGTCTTTCAGATGGTATAAGGTTGTATTCCTAAGTAGGCTTATGGAACTACCTGAGTCAAATAGTGATCATTGGAAGTCAAAATTTATAGATGAACTTCCTTCTCTATTTGCTGAAAGAGTCAGAAAGACTTTGAGACAGAATGATGTCCAGATCAAATATGATCAGTTTACCTATGGTAAATTAATAGGCATTGTGTTCAAGGCCTAAATCTCTGTAATGAGATCAAATTGAATCAACAGATAAAAAAAATCACCTTACTGAGAAAAATCAGTTACGAGAATTCTGTGGTCAGTTTGGGATGGATATTCCATCTAGCAGCAAACCTCATAAGTCTGATAAGGCTTATAAGAAAAAATCGTACAATAAGTACATAAAAGAAAAAAACATTCGAAAGAAATTCCATCGAATGAAAGATCGAACCGATCGTAAAAGAAAAGGGGATTATATTTCTACTTATCGAAAGAGCAATCCTACTTCCAGGGAAAAAACCTGTTGGAAGTGTGGAAAAATTGGTCATTATGCCAATAGATGTCGTATGGCTAAAAAGATTAATAATCTTAATGTCGATCAGGATTTAAAAGAGGCATTATTAGCCTTAATGATAAATTCTGACAAAGAATCAGATAATACTGATTCATCAGATCATCCAGGAGAGCTTAAAGTTCTTCAGAGTGAAGATTTATCTTCAGATGAAGATTCAAATTGCTGTACTCCTTGTGAGCAAGGAAATTCCTGCATTTATTAATTTCCACGAAACAGAAGGAGAATATTTTTATAAAATCTTATCTGCTTTCCAGGACGACATTAATATAAATGTTCTTACTTCCAACCATGTCATGGATTTTCTTAAATTAGTAAAAGATCCTGATCTCAGATCAAATATTATTGATCAAATGGAGTTATCTCTTGAAATTCCTAGTAAGTCTCCTAGACATGAAATTAAAGAGACTTTTAAAGCAAAAATTTATACTATGACAAATTTTAATAAACTTCTAAAGCAAAAACAGATGGGAGAATCTTCCACTTCTGTCCAAGACCTTAATCAAGAGGTAAAAAATCTTAAAAGAGAAATTTATTTATTACATCAAAACAATAGAAATATTGAAGCTAGACTTCAACTGTTAGAAGGAAACAGATCTAATAGATCCATAGAATCTCATAATACTGAAGATCCAGATCATTAGTTTAATCTAGATGATTTCGATTTTGGAAATAATCCAAATGATAACAACCATTTCCTTTCTACTATAGAGATGTTGATAACATCTCATAAATGGTATGTGAAAATTACTTTATTAATAGATAAATATTTCAGTAAAGATTTTACTGCTCTAATTGATAGTGATAGATTTAAATTGCATCCAAGAAGGGTTGATACCTACCCAGTATTTTCATAAAACTAATCATTCCCTTAGCTTTGCTACAAGTGAAAAAATGCAAATAAAATATAAACTTTTGTTTGCCAATATTTGCATAGGAAAAATTTGCATTTCAACTAGTTTTATTCTATTTAAAAATATGACCAGCCAATTAATTTTAGGCTCTCACTTTCTAAGGAAAATCTTTCCTATCACCAATATTGATGAAAATGGTTTTACTGGTACCTATGAATGAACCAATATTCATTTCAAGTTTTTAACTCAACCTTTCACTCGTATGGTGAATAATATTCACAATATGCTAAAAGCAAAAACCCATCATATGGGGTTTCTCAAAAAAGAAATAAATCTTTTAACAGTGGGGGATAATTTACAAAACCCTAAACTGCAAGAAAAAATTAAACTCTTACAGAATAAACTGTCAGTAGAAATATGCAATGAACATCCAAATGCTTTTTGGAATAGAAAAAAGCATATTGTGTCCCTTCCTTATGAGGAAGATTTTGATGAGAAAATTTCCACAAAGGCAAGAGCTTGCCAAATGAATTTAGAATATCTGAAACTCTGTAAAACAGAGGTATAGTCCTTACTGGACAAAGGTTTAATAAGACCTTCTAAATCTCCTTGGTCTTGCACAGCTTTTTATGTGAACAAAATGCTGAAATCGAAAGAGGCAAGCCAAGACTAGTAATAAACTATAAGCCCCTTAATAAGGTGCTTAAATGGATTAGATATCCAATACCTAATAAGAAAGACTTATTAGACAGACTTAGAGATGCTATTATCTTCTCTAAATTCGACTTGAAATCTGGTTATTGGCAAATTCAAATAACTGAATCTGATAAATTCAAAACAGATTTTACAGTTCCCATAGGCTTATATAAATGGAATGTAATGCCTTTTGGACTGAAAAATGCTCATTCTGAATTTCAGAATATTATCAATGATATATTCATACCTCACAGTGACTTTATAATAGTCTATATAGATGACATATTGGTCTTCTCAAACAATATTGAGATCTATTTTAAACATTTGGAAATATTTAAACAAATTGTTATTCAGAATGGGTTAGTGATATCTAAGCCCAAAATGGCCTTGTTTCAAACAAATATCAGATTTCTCGGCCATAATATTGATCAATGGAAAATAATTCCTATCCACATGAGCATTGAATTTGCTTCTAAGTTTCCAGATAAAATTCTGGATTAAACTCAATTACAAAGATTTTTGGCAGTCTGAATTATATTTCAGCTTATTATAAAAATATAGCTACAGATGTAGCTATTTTATATGACAGGCTTAAAAAAAATCCTGCTCCTTGGTCGGATTCTCATACCGAGGCAGTAAGAAAGATCAAAAGCCAAGTTAGCCAAATTCCTTACTAGCAAATCCCCTATGGGAAAAAATTATTGAGACAGATGCCTTAGAAAAAGGGTTTGGTGGAATTCTTAAACAGATTCACTCTACCACTAAACAAGAATATCTTGTCTGATTCTGTTCGGGAAAATGGAATATCACTCAGCAAAATTATGCTACGGTTGCTAAAGAAGTTTTAGCTATAGTTAGATGCATCTTGAAATTCCAAGATGATCTTTATAACTAGAAATTCCTGGTTAAGACAGATTGTCAATCTGCTAAATTCATGTTTAATAAAGATTTTAAGCATGATGTTTCCAAACAGATGTTTGCTCGATGGCATGCTCATTTAGCCCTATTTGATTTTCAAATTGAATACAAAAAATGTGCAGATAATAGTTTGTCTGACTTTTTAACTCGTGAATTTTTACAGGAATGACTGATAGAGGGGGGATATTCCCCTGAGAATCTCATCCGACCTTCCAGCAGGAGAGGGCGAGGATCTAGGCGAGGTAATATCCTAGCTCAAAATAGAATGGGCAGCTTATAGCAGCTAACATTGCCTCTTCATCAAGAGGACCTCAAATGAATGATCTGTTATATCAAAATTCATGGTTTTATGGAAAAAGAAAAGCAGCAGAATGAGCAAGAAAAAGCTCAACGGGAAGAATCTTCCTCTTCCTCCTATGCAGCAGTCTTAGGGGATGAAGATCATGATGACTCGGTGCAATATGTTTGCAATGTCCGAACGGAGATTATATTCTTCATGGAGTTTAAAGACCTCCAATGGAAAGATGAGCCATGGACCCTCATGTCCAAATATTTGGATGATGCATCATATGTAGCTTGCTCTTACAAGCAAATGGCCCAATATGAGCATATGCTCATTCAGAGCGGATCATGTGAAATAAATCACTTTTCGTCCGCAGTTAAATCAAACTTTAACTTTAGCAAGATTATTATCAAAAAGCTAATTTCAGCTGAGGCTTGGGGTATGTGTAACCTTAGAGAAAACGAATTCTCTCATCCAGAAGTTAAAACTTCAATTATGAAATATACTTTCTGGGATTACATAGAAGCGTTTAATAAAACGTTATTATACGAGAATACCCGTAAGAAACATTCATGGTTATAAAGCCATGCCCAGAAATCTGGAAGTATCCAATTCCAGTTTGGTTTTCAAAATGGTGGTCATCATATGACCCTTCGGTTCAAATTCTCCCTCAACCATTTAAAGAATTGTTTAACCAATGGTTAAAGGTTTCCCTTCATTTTATTACTACAGAACATGATTTTATGTAGTAAAAACTGGTATGAGGGGAAAGTATCTTTATATTTCTTTATAGAATTCTCAATTCCCTGGATCTGAAAATGGAAGCCAATAGTGGGAAAAAGTCCTACTGGTTTACCCTGTATGATTAGGGAAACCTATAAAAAGTTCTGGGTCAAATTAATCCAGAAGGATAGAGAAACTGGAGTTCTCTTTGGCCAGGATACAACTGATCATATCAATTCGACCATAGCTCATTATAAGCAGTTTCAGAATCTCAGCCTCCTCCAAAGACTTATAGTCCGATTGATTTCATATCCCGACAATTAAAAGAACACACTGGGACAATCAACCAGGAGGAACTTATCGAAAAATATGTTGATGCTCTTAAAGAAGACCTAGGCAAAAGGTTTGGAAGAGCTAAATCTGTATCAGATACTTCTATGGCATCTCAAGAAGAAGGGACTTCTAGCAATCAATTCCATTGCTTAGGTGGAGAAGCCCAACCAATCGAAGATTCTGAGAATCCTGAGGATCTGATTATCACAATTGAAGATAATCTCGAGGGCCTGAAAGATACCCTCAAAGAATCTCTGAAAAAAGAAGTCAAAGGCTTAACGACAAAACAAATTAGTCAGGTGGCCAGAAACCTATTTTGTAAGCAATGACGTCTTATTTCAGACAGACTGTGCATCTATAGTAGGTGGGGACAAAAATATTTATCCATTTTAATAAGTGGAGCATCTTCTACTTTTTTAAAGTAAAACATTTTGGCTTTATGAATTATTTTTCGGATTTCAATTGAGAAGTCCATTTTAGTTTTTATTTTGAAAAGTTCCAGCTCCTTTATAAACCTTGGTTTGTCAAGGTATAGGGGAGAACGAATTTTATTTTCATCTTCTTCCCTTTGTATATCAACTATCTGTGGATTATTGCGAGCATTAAATATAGTAAGCATTTCCTTTTAACTATTTTGATATTTAAATTTTGGTATTCATATTGAAAGTCATGATTGACTGAAGTGTTGATATCTGTTAATCCTAAATAGATTATAATACTGAATTCATGGTGACTTTACAAACATCTAAAACTAACTAAGAAAATAAACAGAAGATATGGGTGGACAATATTTATTCAGGCAGGAATATTGTTCATGAATACTGGTTACTGTGAGTGCCCG
>JAYMTB010001785.1:0-10274 GCA_036897585.1 Francoa sonchifolia | reverse complement strand
TTATGCTTTGTTTTTTGCTGTTTTTAGGTTTTGAACATCTTCTACTTGAATTATATATGCCATATACATATTTGGTCTTACTATTTTTTTCTGTAATTAGGGTTTTTTACATGTGAAGGTGCAACTATTCTGCTACCGGATTCTGGCATTCAATCTTTAAGTACTAGGTTTTACATTGTTGCTTGTGGTTTTTACCAGCTGAAACCACTCAAATTCCTTGCAGGAAACTCAGAGTAGTGAGCGGCAACCAGAGTGGGTCTGCACCAAAGACTTCAGTGCATTGATTGTTGTCTAGCAGTGTGAGGCAAGGTGAAATAGATGCTCATGAAATCCTATACTGGCATGCTCTTAAAGATAACACATAAAGCTGTATAGAGTCTTGTATAATTTCATTTCAAGTACTTAAGATACTCAGCAGTGAGGTTGTTTTTTGGTCTGGTGCTGGTCGTGTAAACCCGATCCCCTCTCTCTGTCTCTCTCTTAGTCAAATTCTAGTCTTGTTAAATGTATTGCATTTTTGTCAAGTCCTTTCCAATTATTACTTCTTTTATTATATAAGCAAGCCTGACACTTTATTTGCACTGTATTGTTTGAAGGAATGGAGGAAAACCAGTCTTCGACTATTTTAGATGGAGATATAATTGGAATCACATTTGGTTTGGCTTCTCGTCAAGAAATTGTACGTAGAAATATGTTTTTATTTATGTAGTCATTTTAGAGGGCATTCTGCATTCTGCATCTGTCATTGTTCTGGAATTTAGTACCACTTGATTTCTATCATTTCCCTTTTCTCCCACTTGCTGGAAAGTATTATCTCTTCAGTCTATGTGGAAGAATTTCTTTGGTACCTATAAATGGGAAGTTGATCAAATAAGTAACGAGTTACTAAACTGATATAGTATTATCTAAGCTTTTTTAAATCATAAATTTCGGATGTTAACAAAAATAGGAATACACTATGGATCTTTGATTATTCAATAATAATGATGGAACACTATTGATTTCCTTTTTCTCTTCCATTAAATTACTTGACAGTGTACAGCATCTATCAGCGATTGTCCGATTAGCCATGCCAGTCAGCTCACAAATCCATTTCTTGGTTTGCCCTTGGAATTTGGCAAATGTGAATCATGTGGAACTTCTGAACCTGGAAAGTGTGAAGGTGCGTAAATTTGTTCTTGCTACCTTGTACTAATAATGTGAAGCTGCTAAGTTCAAAAAATCGTAACTAATAATTAACTGTTGTTACATACCATTTCAATTGTATCGCCGAGTTATATTTTATTTATTTATTTTTCCTTTCAGGCCATTTTGGATACATTGAGCTACCGATACCAATATATCATCCCAGTCATGTCAGCGAATTAAAGAAGATGTTGAGTTTGTTATGCTTAAAGTGCTTAAAAATGAAAAATAATAAGGTATTCCATCTTTCAAATATTCTTGTAGTTTCAATTGTGTATTTGAGGGGATTGTGAGATGAGGCTCCTTTAATTAGAATTTATTTTTTTAATCTCTTCATATTTTGTATCTTATTTTCAAATTCATTTGTAAAAAATGTGCCCATCACTTATTTCTATGTATGTTTTAGCTATTTGACTGGAATAAGTCTTTGCCATAGGAAGTTTGTGAAATCTCTGATTTTTTTTTCTTTTTGTTACAAGAAAGTCAATTCTATGCATATGCTGGTATATAGCTTTAGGAATGCTAAGGATTGATATTCACGTGTCTTCGTGAAAAAATGAATTTATTTTTCATTGTCAAATGAAATATTTTATTTAATCTTGGTTCAACTAGGTACTATTCCACTGCATGCAAATTGCATTCTTATTCTGATTGGATTTCTTCCTTTCAGTTTCAGATCAAGAGCAGTGGTATTGGTGCAAGATTGTTATCTTCATGCTGTGAGGTGAGTATGAAACTATGAATCTCTTATGTATAGTCTATTAACCTTGTGAGGATAATTGTTTAAGATTAGACTTTTTAGAAATTTACATTACTAGTGAACTGTGAACTGTGAACTATAACATGTATCATGCTAGCAGATGGCGAAGCAAGGAATTTTGGGGCATCTATCTGCATTTCTGCTCCTGATTATTTTCTTTGCACATTGTAAATTATTACTTTTTTTGTTGGGTCCACTTCTTTTTAATAGCAATTTTGTATTTAGGGAGTAATTAGGTTTTAATTCTGAACCTAGATTTTTGTTCCTAACATCAGTATTGGTGCTAATTTTGCATGCATTGGAAGGATCTGTAATTGTTTAATATTCATGTTTATTATCCCTCTATTTGTATGTAGGAAGCTTCCCAGGTTTCAATAAAAGAGGTTAAAACAACGGAGGGCGCTTCTTACCTGGAATTGAAGCTTCCATCTAAATCGAGACTACGAGAAGATTCGTGGAATTTCTTGGAAAGATATGGTTTCCGCTATGGAGATGGCTTTAGTCGAGTTTTGCTTCCTTGTGAGGTGAAGTATCTGCTACACTTGTATTGTTTCTTTTTACGATGTTGATCTTAGTTATTTGTCGGTCCATATAAGTTGCCTCTTCTTATGTTCACATAACTCTTATTGCAATTTCTATCTCTGGTGGCGTATTAGCTGTTTTCTTATCGGGTTTGCTCATTTCTCACCCCTGTTTTCACATAAACTATTATTGGATGCAAAATTTGATGCTGGACTGATGAGAAACTGAAGCAGTAGAGGTTTCAACTTAACTTCACGCTCTAATTCATTGTCAAGTAATCACTTGTTCTAAAAGTTTAAACTACAACTGCTGTCTGAAGCATAAGTTAATCAAGTAAAAAAGATTCCCCTCAAAGTTGGGCAGAGAATACATGTACATACCGTTCTTATAATGTCCCAAGTTTTAATCACATTAGTATGTTGTCTTGGCCATATTTTTGACAGTCATGTTGGCTAATTTTGCTGCATGTGTCTGGTGGGTGTTAGTGTCTAATTCTTTTGTTGACTTATGTGGTCTTCAAGTGGCATAGTTTATAATCTTAACCTAGGTGGCGATGCTAGTTGGATACTTAGTAATTTTGTTTGTAACAATCATATACTGGATGAATTGTGAGAATTGCATCTTCTTGTTTGATAGCTGGCCACAACAGTTCAATACTGGTTTATGCTGAGTAGTAAAGGTTTCATATAAGAACACGAATCATGTCATGCAAATTTAATTAGATTTATGAGAATGCATAGATGTTCTCTTGTCTTCTTTGACTCCAAAGTTTATTTTATTCTATGTCCTCTTTAATATGGAATTGATTGTTGATTTTCTGTTTGTGGCCAAACTTTTTTACAGGTTATGGAAATTCTTAAAAAAATTCCTCGAGACAGTAGGAAAAAGCTTTCTGCGAAAGGGTATTTCCCTCAAGATGGATATATCCTGCAATATTTACCTGTTCCTCCTAACTGTTTGTCCGTGCCTGATATTTCCGATGGTGTCAGCGTTATGTCTGCCGTAAGCGGATTATAGATATTTTCAATTTCCTTCTTTTAGTGTATACGAGTATTGATTACACTTTTCTTTCCAGGATCTTTCAATTTCAGTTCTCAAGAAAGTTCTCAAGCAAGTTGACATAATCAAGAGATCACGGTCTGGTACTCCGAATTTTGAGTCTCATGAAGTTGAAGCTAATGATTTGCAATCAGCTATCAATGAGTATCTTCAAATTAGGGGTACATCAAAGTCATCTAAAGATGTTGATACACGGTTTGGAATCAGCAAGGAGCCCAATATTTCTTCAACTAAAGCTTGGCTAGAAAAAATCAGAACATTGTTCATCAGAAAAGGTTCAGGATTCTCATCTCGCAGTGTGATTACTGGTGATTCATATAAGAGGGTGAATGAAATAGGAATTCCATCTGAAGTTGCCCAAAGAATTACATTTGAGGAGAGGGTTAATGTGCACAACATGAAACATTTACAAGATCTAGTAGACAATAAGTTGTGCTTAACTTATACTGAAGGTTCCTCCACTTATTCATTAAGGGAGGGATCAAAGGGGCACACTTGTTTAAGGCCTGGTCAAATTGTGCATAGGCGGATTATGGATGGCGACATCGTCTTCATTAATAGGCCTCCTACAACGCATAAGCACTCCTTGCAAGCTCTTGCGGTATACATTCATGAAGACCATACCGTTAAAATAAACCCTTTAATATGTGGACCGTTGAGTGCGGATTTTGACGGGGATTGCGTTCACCTGTTCTATCCGCAGTCATTCTCGGCAAAAGCAGAAGTTCTTGAGCTCTTTTCTATGGAGAAGCAATTGTTGAGTTCTCATAGTGGCAATCTGAATCTGCAATTGGCAACAGATTCTTTGTTATCTCTGATGGTGATGGTTAAGATGCATTTCTTGAGCAGAGCAGCCTCTCAGCAGCTAGCCATGTTTGTTTCGTCTTCTCTGCCACAGCCTGCTTTACCGAAGGCTCACTGCTACGGCCCTTGTTGGACAGCTTTGCAGATGTTACAGACTGCTTTGCCTGATAGCTTCGATTGTGTTGGAGACAGATTCTTGATTAGGAAAAGTGAACTACTGGAAGTTGAATCTAATAGAGGTCTTATCCAATCTGTAATTAATGAAATTTCAACCTCCATTTTTTTTGAGAAGGGTCCTGAAGAGGTTTTGAAGTTCTTCAATTCTTTGCAGCCTTTGCTCATGGAATATTTATTCTCACAAGGTTTCAGTGTGGGCTTAGAAGATTTTTCCATATCCCGGGCTGGTATACAAAATATTCAAAACAATACTCAGGAAGTCTCATCTTTGCTGCTTCACTTGAGATCCAATTACAATGAGCTGGTTGAGTTGCAATTAGACAACCACATCCGGCTTTTGAAAGTTCCCATAGTGAATTATATTATACATTCATCTTTGTTGGGTGAAGTAATTGACTCCAAAAGTGATTCAGCTATAAACAAGGTTGTTCAACAAATTGGGTTTTTGGGCTTGCAACTCTCAGATAGGGGAAAATTTTACTCCAAGACTTTAATTGAGGATGTGGCCTCTCTTTTTGAGAGCAAGTACCCTTTTTATGGAGTTAATTATCCTTCTGCAAAGTATGGATTGATTAAGAGCTGTTTTTTCCTTGGGTTAGATCCATATGAGGAGATAGTTCATTCAATTTCTACTAGAGAAGTTATGGTTCGTTCCTCAAGAGGATTGTCTGAGCCAGGAACATTGTTCAAGAACTTAATGGCCATCCTTCGTGATGTTGTTATTTGCTACGATGGCACTGTGAGAAATGTCTCCAGTAATTCGATTGTGCAATTTGAGTATGGAGGCAAGGATGGAACTGAGCCCCAGAATCTGTTCCCGGCTGGTGAACCTGTTGGGGTCTTAGCTGCAACTGCAATATCAAATCCTGCATACAAGGCAGTTCTTGATTCCTCTCCAAGTAGCAATTCTTCTTGGGAACTGATGAAGGTACCCATTGTTTCAATACTTAAGCTTGTCATCTATATACACAGTTCAGACCTTTCATATTTGTATGATTTTGTTTTTTCAGGAGATACTGCTTTGCAGAGCTAATTTCAATAATGACCTTATTGATCGTCGAGTAATATTGTATCTGAATCATTGTAATTGCGGAAAAAAGTATTGCCAAGAAAATGCAGCACTTTTGGTTCTAAATCAACTGAAGAAAGTCAGTCTTAAAGATGCTGCAGTCGAGTTGACAATTGAGTACGTATTTTTCGTGTCATTATTTCTCTGTTACTTCTATATTAACTTATACTGATCATGTGTGCAGGTTTCTATACAAGTCTGAATTAGCCTGAAATTTTAATCCTTTCTAAATTATTTAGTCAGCTTCTATGGGTTAGAGCATGATATTCATATTAAGCCCATTACCTATCAGCTTAAGCTTTTGGGTGAATCGTTAGTTCAATATGGTATTAGAGCAAGTGTATCCAGAGGTGTCAAGTTCAAGTCTAGGAACCCGCCATTTAAAAATAAATGCAAGGTAAATGTGGGTCTGCACTAGAGTTCATTTGTGGATCCCGCCAAATTGAAGTTGCCTACACGAGTGTTAGAACAATGATATACATATTGGATCCATTACCTATCAGCTTAAGCTTTTGGGTTAATCGGTAGTTCAACCCTATGTTATAGTTTTGTATTCAATTATTGTATATTCTTGTTGGTTGTTGCTACAAACATAGGATATTGCTGCAATTTCTTTATAGCATTGACTCAGACTTGCTACACTTCTATTTTGTGACCCTTGCTTTCTCACATTGTGCTATAATCACTTTCCAACTCCTCTCTGTTAGTTCTTCTTTACTTGGTTATGGTCTTTTGACTGTTATTTTGATTAAAATGTTCTACATGCACACCATTCTCACTAGTCATCAGCACTGTGATTTTTCTTATTGGATCCATGTTTAGAAATTTGATTTGCGTTGCTTCAAGTGGAACCTATCTATTGTGTTACTGTTGATTTCTGGAGTTCTGGGTATTTCACCCACATTCTTTCCCCGGTATTAAATTTTAGTTCTTCCCCTTTTTTCATTCACATGCTTGAACTGTTATCTATTTAAAACCTTATTGTTTAATCTGAAGACTCCAAATTTTCTAATTTTTTACTTATGTTTTCTTTGGGAATTTGATGCTCCTTTCATTGCCATAGAACAGTCAATCAATTTAGTACAAAACTTATCTTTACTCAGGGTGCTTTATCCTTTCTCTTATGCTGTTTTTACACAAAAAGATAACCAGGCTGACGTTATATTCAAAATTTTGATGGGTTAATTCTTGAATGCAGATATAAGAAACAGCGAACTTTATCATATAGTTTTGAGACTGATGCAGGTCTTGTTGGCCATCTCCATCTGAACAAGGTTAGTGCAATGTTATCTATATCATTGAGTTTTTATGTACACTTTTACATGCAAAGTTGTTCTTGTTTTTGGAATAATTTTAGGCTTGTAAAACAGGCGATATTGGATAAATTAAATGTCAGTATGCATGAGGTTCTTCAAAAGTGCCGAGGGACTATTGATTCTTTCCGGAAGAAGAAAAAAGTTGGCCATCTTTTTAAGAGGACGGTTTTGTCTGTCAGGTTAGATGTCAGTTTTACTTTTGCCCAAAATTTTACACTCAAATTTGAAATGTCTATCTGTTCTCTTTAGATTTTATTGTATTTTCATCACATATTTTTTTATGTTCACTCCTTTTGTGAGTCTCTACTATGTATTATTCTACATTCCTGTTTGAACTGCAGAAATTATTTCAATTGTTTGATCTATGCTTCTCTCTTGACAGTGAATGTTGCTCTTTCAAGCACTCTTGTGCTGACCAAGGGTCTGAAATGCCATGTTTGATGTTCTATTTACAAGATACAAGTGATACTCCTTTAGAGAAAACTTTACGTATCCTGGCTGACATGATTTCCCCTGTTTTGTTAGAAACAGTTGTTAAAGGTACTTGTTATTTCTGTTTAGTTTCTCCTCATGACTTTACCTGAAGAATACATGGGCAGTAACTTTTCTCTGAAGTGGTCATTATGAGGCTCAGGTGTATGCTATTTATACAATCTCTCGTGTCTTTAGTTATCCTTTCCTTTTAAAAATTAACTATTTGGCTATTCATTAGTTGAATGACAATAATTTTCTTCGCCTTCTTACTGCTCTAATTTGAATGGTTTGTTAATGATTAGAATATTCAATTTCTTGGATGGGCCTATTTTTAACCTAGTTGATAATGATATAAATGGAACTTTGTTGGACCAGAAATTCACTGTGGAATGGATTCACTTATGTTACAAAGGCCTACCTAGTTCTATTAAAGTACTTTTGATGAAGTCCTTTTTATTCTTTTTTTTTCTTTCAATTATTTTAACAAGTAAAAAGCTACGTTACTTGGACTCAGAAGAAGTACCGGGTGCAGGTTTCTGTCTAACACTAGACTGTCCTATTTTTAGAAGATTCTCCATAATTTTGAAGTATCCAATAGTCATACCCATACGTGTGTGTCCCGTGTCCGACACAGGTATGACCACTGAAGTGAAAAGTTGAATAACACTGCTAGGACAGTCTAGGTAACTTAGTACTGATTTTCACAACTAAAGTTCTAATTAATACCTGTTTGACTTTGCTTCAGTTGTTCAGTCTGCCTGGTGTGTCTCTGTTGTTCTGCATATTCTTGTGATTCTTATATACTTATGCTGTTTGATATATTAAATATGTCTGGTTCTTATTTTGAGATACAAACCGTGTTCTATATTAAACAGGAGACCCTCGGATTTCTTCTGCAAACATAATTTGGATTAGTCCAGATACAACTACTTGGATAAGAAATCCATGCAAAACTGAGAAGGGTGAACTGGCCTTGGACATTGTTCTTGAAAAGTCAGTTGTCAAGCAAAGTGGTGATGCATGGAGGATTTCCCTGGACTCCTGTCTTCCTGTGCTTCATGTAATTGACACCAGGCGTTCCATTCCATATGCAATAAAGCAAGTTCAGGAGTTTCTTGGTGTTTCTTGTGCCTTTGATCAAGCAGTTCAGGTACAATTAATACTCCCATCCTTCAATTCCCATCTTTTCTTTTTTCCTTTAAATGTACTGCTAATACCTATAAACTATGTAAAATCTGGATTGTATTTGTTTTTTTTCTGTGGATGAAAAGAAGATTTTATAAAGGAAAGGGTGATGAGTTATTTTTTGTTCTCGTTCTTCCTGTCATTGAGCATATCTAAGATCCTTACTGCATGTTCTCTATGCAACTTCCCTTGCCTTTATTGCTCTTAGAAACTGGGTTATCTTATTGCTCTTATTCGGATTTTAGGCAAATAATCTCTACCGATTTTTTGTGGCATTGTTTCTTGAGAGTAGTAATTTATAAATAAGTCTCTATGTAATATATAATAATAAAGTACTTCAAAGACAAAATTCTAAAAAAACTTATATGGCTCCACTTATTGGTTTCCCATCATTCGCCCCCTGTTGGATAAAAAATCTACTCCTGGATTTCTGAATTAAGTAGTACTTCACAAGCAGGGTCTTCCATGATCCAAGTAATACAGATCCACTTCCGAAGCTCAAAATTCATACTACTTCCCCATCACTTCTCTAGTGTTTTACAATTTCCTTTGGTATCTGTACTACTTGGATCATATTAGTTCCTCCACTTCTCTTGTTATCTAAAATACTGTCCTTTTCATTTTATTATCAAGAGGAATGTGTCATTGTTTTCCATGTTAATGCCGCTATCAAAGATAAGTTTTTATTTTTGCAGCGTCTCTCAACTTCAGTGACCATGGTGGCGAAAGGTATTCTCAAAGAGCATCTCATACTCTTAGCCAACAGTATGACATGCGCTGGAAATTTGATCGGCTTCAATTCCGGTGGTTATAAAGCGTTATCCCGTTCATTAAACGTCCAAGTACCATTTACAGAAGCAACACTGTTTGTGAGTATAATATTTGACTGTGCTTATTCGACAATATAAATTCTTCAGCGCCAGGTGTTCTTCTGTCTCTGTCCAAAGCTTATCTGTTTGTTTGTTTTTGTGTTTGTATAGACACCTAGGAAATGTTTTGAGAGGGCTGCAGAGAAGTGCCATACAGATTCTTTGTCAAGCATAGTTGGATCTTGTTCCTGGGGTAAACATGTAGGAGTTGGTACAGGATCAAGATTTGAAGTTTTATGGAAGAGAAAAGAGGTACTTTTTTTTTTTGAAGCTCTTTTGTTAAAATCTCATCTCTAGTACTAGTCTGCTTAGTGGCAATAGTTAATATAGATCGCTATCTTTAGGATACCTGCAGTATCATAGTATTGATTTTTTTTCTTGCTTTTGTAGGTTGGATTGAAAATGGATGGTAGTATAGATGTCTACAGCTTCCTCCATATGGTAAGAAGCAATTCAACCAAAGAAGAATCCAGTACTGGTTGTCTAGGCGCAGAAATTGACGATCTTGGACTGGAAGATGAAAATGCAGAGTGGTGCCTGTCCCCGGAGCATGAATCTGGTTTGGATAAGCCAGTCTTTGAAGACAGTGCTGATTATAATTTTGACGACCAGATAGCAGATATGGGTAAATCTGGTGAGTCAAACTGGGAAAAGCCTTCAGCAGTAAAACAGGATAGTTGGTCTAATTGGAAGGTGGACAAGGCTCAGACCCAGAATGTCCCCTCGACGGAAGACCAAGGAGGAGAATGGGCTCCTGAGAAGCTTGGAAGTATGAGAGCCAGTACAGAAAAGCAGGATGCTTGGTCTGGTTGGGGGAGTGGCAAGGCTAGTACGGAGGATGCCCCCCCCACCTC
>JAYMTB010001784.1:0-10275 GCA_036897585.1 Francoa sonchifolia | reverse complement strand
TTTACGATGCTGTCAATAAAGAATACAGGTTTTTTGAATACCTCCTTATATCACAGATTCGTGGTTCCGATCATTTAGATTTTTGAAGACTGAGGCTCATGAGAGGGTTTGACAAGATACATCAGTTGGGCAAAGACAAACAGCATAGATTATATGTTTATAAGTAATTATGCACACAACAGTGCTGAATTTTCTTCTTGTTCATGATTTTTTTGTGCTCTTAGTTACAATAGTATGAACTGTTTGTTATTTTTCTTTTTCGTGCTCTTTAGCTATAATGGTATGAACTATGCTGATACTCATTTGGGTATTTCTCGTTCTATTCACATGATGCTCGTTAACAGTTTGATGAAAAAAAAGAAGTTTGTTAGATGCAAAAAAACATGATATTTCATGAATTATAACATTCATGACATGTTGTTGACTCAGTCAGTGGCTTGGAACTCCAGTGCCTAGAGCCCTCTACCAAAGTGAAATGTGTGTCCAGAATTCATGGAATCTGTTGCTCGTCCCCAGTTTAGGTAGTTCTTTAGTCCAGCTTGGTGTCACAGTAATACTGGGCTGAGCCTGCCACAACGGTTAGGCCTTTCTTCCTTGTTTATGTCCTCTTGTGATTATAGTCATAACACTAGCTCCCAGTTCTTATAATGAACTTGTTTATTCTAGTAACTGAAAAAGAAGCATAGTGAGTGGAAATGCTCATAACAGACCTAAAAAAAAAAATTAATAAAAAAAAAAAAAAAGTGAAAACCCAAAGTTAAATCAATTTTAGTCAAGAAAATTGGAAGATATCCAACGACGTCGTTTTACTAGTTCTTCAGATCTACTTCGGAGAAATCAAAAACAGATCTTTTTCTCAACAATTCAAGTTACCCATTACCAAATTCTCAGAACAATAATGACCCATTGATTTACTTCACTACTAAATCTAAAACCACTTCCTTGTTGCTTTGAGTCATAAATTTGGTTTCTTTTTAGGTTAAAATTTTAGTTTCTGAAGATGAGGACATCGGCGGCAGCGACAACGGCGGAGGAGGTGGTGGCGGTGATCATGGTGGGTGGACCCACTAAAGGTATTCAATATTCAGTTCTGGGTTTCAGTTCTTTTTGTGTTTATGTTGATTTTTTATCCAATCTTGGTTATGGAAATTTTTGCAGGGACTAGATTTAGGCCTTTATCATTCAATACTCCTGAACCACTGTTTCCATTGGCTGGTCAGCCAATGGTGCATCATCCCATTTCAGCTTGTAAAAGGGTTAGCTCAAATTACATGGATTGATGAAATGAAAACCCTAGATTAGTAGTAAGTGATAATGATTGGGAGATATTGATTTTGTTGTGTAGATACCCAATCTGGCTCAGATTTTTCTGATTGGATTCTACGAGGAGAGGGAATTTGCTTTATATGTTTCTTCAATCTCGAATGAGTTGAAAGTGCCAGTGAGGTGACTATTTACACTGACAATTTGAATGTCTGAAGTTGTTGCAGCAGTGAGATCTAACCTCTGTTGTTGTCTTAGATACTTGAAAGAGGACAGACCACATGGTTCGGCTGGTGGACTTCATTACTTCAGAGATTTGATCATGGAAGATAACCCGGTTAGAATTTTGAACTAATTCATCCATTGATAATACCCGGATCGTAGAGTTTTATGTCGTAGATGTCTAATTTCTTACTGTCTGTACAGTCACATATATTTCTACTGAATTGTGATGTTTGCTGCAACTTTCCACTGTCTGACATGCTTGGTGAGTTGCATACACCTATCTTAGACTCACTTTTGTTAACTTGTTATGGTTTGTGTTAAGTAATTGTCGTAGAAATATAATTGCTGCATGTTGTTGTTCGTGTGTGCAGATGCCCATAAAAGATATGGCGGGATGGGTACAATGTTAGTCATCAAGGTTCGTAGAGATTTATGTTCCGGTAATTATCTTTATTGCAAAAAGGTTCGTTTTTAGTCATTGCTCGCTTGTGGATTGCTTTGTCTGTAGGTTTCTGCTGAATCAGCTAACCAGTTCGGTGAGTTGGTTGCTGATCCCGTCACCAACGAACTTTTGCATTACACAGAAAAACCTGAAACTTTTGTACGTACATGGCACAGTTTGTGTTCAGCAATTATTTTTATTTGGGTTTTTTGTTCCGAGCATTGTTTTCTTGTGCTTTTGAAGGTTAGCGATTTGATAAACTGTGGCGTCTACATATTTACCCCTTATATTTTTTCTGCCATTGAAGATGTCTACGCTGAACGGTTAGACAGAGGTTGGTGTTTTTCCATTACTATTACTTGCTTTCATTATTTTGCGTATTTGATCTGCAAGAATGCTTGTCAGCAATTTTCTGCAATTATGGGAAAACTTCATGGCGGATTGACCTATATTTTCTTGGTCACAGCTAACATACGCCATGTTTCCAGCTTTGAAGCCCTACAGTCCGCAACAAGGTTATGCTCTCAACACTAATTCTGAACAATGTGTTAGTTCGTTGACTGTTTTTTGTTAAAACAATTTTCTTACTTCTTCAACAGGGCATTTCCATCAGATTTCGTGAGATTGGATCAAGACATTTTGTCACCTCTAGCTGGAAAGAAGCAATTATTTACTTATGAAACCATGGACTTCTGGGATCAGATCAAGACTCCAGGGTAGCATAATTTTTTTTTTATATTTTCTTTAATTTTTCGTTCCATCTAATCTGTGGTCAATATTACAGAATGTCTTTGAAATGTTCTGGTTTGTATCTTGCTCAATTTCGATTCACCTCCCCGGATCTTCTTGCTAGTGAAAGTGGTACTAAGAGCACTACAATCGTCGGGGATGTCTATCTTCATCCGTCAGCAAAAGTACATCCGACTTCTAAGGTAGTCCTAATTCGTATCCTGCTCCTTCCAATTTTTGTTTCATCGTATAATCCTTACGGCATCCTGTACCATCTTTGTTTCTAAATGCTAGTTTTCGTTTAAGCAGATTGGTCCAAACGTCTCTATTTCAGCAAATGTTCGTGTAGCAGCAGGAGTAAGGCTTATAAACTGCATCGTCTTGGATGACGTTGAAATCAAGGTTGGACCGACTACATGTGTACATAGGAAGTCTTAATTCCGACAACCTCATGTATGTTGTAATTTTCTCTGAACAGGATAATGCTGTTGTTATAAATTCCATTATTGGATGGAAATCGTCGCTTGGGAAATGGTCACGTGTTCAGGCAAGTCCTCAACCATGTAATTTTATCATAGTTGCGATATTCTTTTTGTTGCATATGTCCTCAGTCCCGTTTTTGTGCCTGACCAAATTTTGATCGACTCTGCAGGCTGATGGAGACTACAATGCTAAGCTTGGAGTTACGATTCTCGGTACTCACCTTCTCATTTGCCTCCATATACTTACTATGTTACCCTGAGTAGGAATGAAGGGTAAACAGATGATACTGACTTATTTTTCTTGCAGGAGAAGCTGTGACTGTTGAAGATGAAATTGTGGTGATAAACAGCATCGTTCTCCCAAATAAGACGCTTAATGTGAGTGTGCAGGATGAGATTATTTTATAGTACTGCCCAACATATTTTTCGCCACGCGCACATTGTTACAGGCAGCTAAATAGTTCAATTGTAAAAATTTCAAACTGCTCGATCTTTCTATATACAGAAAATTATTGTACGCATGTATCCTTCCTTATATGTCGTGCAAATTTTTTCTATAAAAAACGAAATGTTTGGTTCGTATAAATTTGGTGAAAGCAAAATTCGAACATTACATGAGTACAATACTTGCTCAATTGTGCTAACCCGATTTGGTCCATAAATCAATATTGGCAAGAATATGAGCTATCCTGCCCATTTCTGATGCGTTATGAATAACAGAATGATTATTTCGTAGTCATTTTCGTTGTCGTAAATCCATCTTGTATGCTTGTATTTCCATCGGGTAAATAAGAATTTGGCCAAGAGCATCATTTCCGAACTTCTCAGTCTCATCGTGTAAGAGATTCAAAGAAGTTGCTCTTGCGTTCGATACTTTTAAGTTCTTTAAACATCTCGAACAGATTCACAGGATCGCCAGTAACAGTTGTGCAATGTGATTCTCTGTTTTGATAATATGAAAAATCCCAATTCCATCTTGGTAGTATTAGAACAAATCTAGCGTCATCGAGTGTTTGCTGAGAGTATTTTGAAGGCTGAGGAACCTTAAAATTCACGATATGCAAGTCACAAGGAAGGGAAGCAGATAAAGGCGAAAAGGATCTTACAGGTTGCTGCTGCACGGATAACTTTTGCGGCTTCTTGGCAATGAAGGCGTGAAGCGGATAGTTCGAGTGAGCACCAATGCAGTGAGAAACGAGCGAAGGGATCAATGGAAGAGGGGTCGAGATAGGATCTGAAGTGGAAGAAATGTTGGATTCCACAAGGATATGGAAGATTACATTCATCGCACAATTATCCATCACTCCTTGTTGAAGACCTCGTCCATCATCTCCTACCAAACGACGATCAAGCATAATCTCTAAATACCCGTTTTTCAAATTTGCAACACCTAATGACTGACGAGAATGGACTGAAAATCGCAGACCATTTGATCCTTGAATGAAGGCGAGGGAAGGCATAGGGTAGTAGTTTCCTTGCAGGGGGATCTTATCGTAGGTTTCTCGCCTGCTCATCTGAAAGCCATTCAAATCGGAATAGAAAACCCTTTTGTTATCAATATCTGTTTTATATCAAACTATCAACTCCCTGTCGTCAAATTCCTGACCAATAAGTTCAACGTGATAATCTTTCTCGATAATAAACTCTTGTATAGTATTACCTCCAGTATAAATACGCGTGCTATGCGAGATGGGGGGTTTCTGCCATTCTGTTTTCGGATAAGAGAATACTTCCTGCATCAAAGGACCCTCGGAAATCACCATTTTCCCATCAGGCTGAGTGATTGGCTGAGCATCGTCAAGTGGTTTAAATAAGTAAGTGCCACTTCCACCACTCGTGTACATGCCTATTTCTTCACCCACAACAGTCTGCCGACCATTTTTATGAACTATTTTAACCAACAAACCATACTTCACATCAAATGTGAGTGTTTGATGATGGTTATGGATTTTGACAAAATCACCTTCTCCTTTTACGCAATCATATGGAGTTGGACAAGGTAATAGGCTGGACTTTGTGAAGATTTTCAGTTTTGCTAGTTCGGCCTTTTCACATCCAGGAAAACTGCTAGCAATGTAGAATGTTTGCAAACCCAGAGCGGGAACAGAAGCTTTCCAATGTACTCGATGCCTACCAGTAAAAAAATTTGTGACATCATGCTTCCATTCGGGAGATATTTGGCTTTTGACACACCTCCAGTTTGAGTCCAAAACGCTAACCTTTGGTCTGTTAACGATAATCATTACAACCTCATCTCTCGTTTGCTCCAAAGGGTTGAAGAAAACGACAGATTGTGCAGTTCCTTCCCGAGCATTGATTGATCGATGCACTGGCTGAACATCGTATTTAGATCTCACATGTTCTGGCTCAAACTGAGATGAGGACTGATGAAATCTATCATGGTGGATCCCAAACAGTAATTCAATAGCTTTAGACTTGAATATCTGCAAGTCTTCTAAGGAAGTATGCATCCGAGTCCCATAGTCCATAACCACGTGATCCTTGGCGGTACCAGTTACACCATCGTGATGTTGGAAAAGTGCTAAGTTCCTTCGTGCAGCTGTTAACTTGTAGGAGAATCTGGTTGGAAGCTTTTCACATTGTGATCTCTGACAATACCCGAGCAACAAAGCTAGCATCATTTCTGTAGCTCGTAAAGTTTCCTCTAGTACCCTATCAACAGCCTTAAAGAAAGGCCTCGAAACATAATAGCCACTCCAATAGTCCTGCTGCCTATCGGCATAAGTGAAAAAGTCACCTGATAAAGAAGGAAAACCTCTCACTAGACGGGAGCCAATTTCACCGGGAAGTGAATAATTTATCCTGTTAGCCTCCTCACGAAGAGCTTGAAAGTAATCTTCCAAAGTACCGAACTTTACCTCTGCGTTCAAACTGTGATTAGAATTGATATAATCAAATAATAATTGATAATTCCTGAACTGGGTTTCTGCTTCATCAATGCTGATGTAGCGGAAATCATCTCCCAAAGGAACAAGAAGTGTATTTGTTCGGTAAAGAGTTGATTTTTTCTTGTATTGATCTAGTAGTTTTGGGGCCATCTCCTGCACATTTTCCTTGTTGACTTCTTCTGGACTTTGTCCCCATGGGCAACGTTCATAAAGAATGCTACGGATACGAGCAAAGTCAAACTGACAGCAAATGCCAGGCTCTGGTCCACAAGTATGTGGAATATCATACGAAACAAAAGGGCATCATGTGGGCAAAAATATCCGTTGTTTCCTCAGCATCCCAGCTCTGGCGCCATATGTATTCTAAATTCTTATGCTGCGCGAGTTCCTTCTCAGCTCATAATGGGTCCTCTGGATTAGCATGTTCTCGAAACCCATGCGACGGAGAAGATATGCCATGGTAGACGAGTAACCAAATGGATCTATTGCCCAAGAATTGTTAGGAATAACTCCAACAGTGTCATTCAACCACAGATTTCCCTCGGTTACCTGATACATGAATTGCAAGGATCAGAGCAGCGGCTCAAAACAAGCATAAATAAGTTCGAGACCTATCTGAGGAAAAGAACACTACATAATACAAGCCTTGTTGTCATCAACATGAATGCACACAAACAAACCAAGCAACAGAAACTATCAGAAGAAGAACACAATGATATACATGGCAAATGAATAATAAGTCGAACATGAGCAATCAGAACATATGTTTTCAATGGGAACTCCTAAACCAAGCAACAACGTAAAAACCCGAGACTGCACTGAAGTTATTAGCCCAAGTTATTAGAGAGAAGAGAGATCGAAGTATACCTGCTCAATTATCCCAAAGAAATGTGAATTAGCCTGCAATAAGAAAAGGGGTTGATATTGTTAGTGAAGCTTGCACAAAATGACTCTACATAATCACAATTGCAGCTTTTCTTCTATAAAAAATTGTATAACAGATTAAACTCTGGAGTTTACCTCGTCGTTCATCACCCAACCACCTCTGACAATTTCTAGCTGCCCATTTTTTACTAACTTGATGAATGATTGTTTCTTAATATCAGAGGCATCCCTCCACCATCTCTCCAAATAAGACATCTCTTCCCATATAAACTTGCGCCGATCATCCTACATATTTATTTTCAAACATCTCATTCGTCCCAACTCAAAATTCTTAACAATTCGTGCAACAAGTTAGGGATCACAATTTACAACTATTTCATGTTTTCACCTATTTCAATACTTATCAATCACTAACAAACAGCTAAATAATTTTGAACTAGTCGAAGATTCGATCCCATTACCCCAAAACAAACATTACACTCACATGATTACTAGTTCAACCAAAATTATAAAGAAAAACATCAAATCAAGAAACTACAAACTGACATAGAAATCAGACACCATTTCACCTTCAGGAGAGATTCAACAATAGCAACAAGTATATACCACATCTGCCTATCATAATACTCGTCAAAATAACCTTCCAACCTGGATAATTATTCAAACGAGGCACCACAAAACCTTCAACTTCTCACTCCTTTTGAAATATCAACAGGCACCACAAAACCTTCAATTCTAAACTATTCAAAACTGGTTTCTTCATTCAACCAACAAAATTTCATCACAATCAATTACATAGTCCAGTGTGACACTCTCAAAAACGTAATATCCAACTCTAGCACACTACTTTGTAAACAGAACTTCATTATTTCAGTAAAACAAAGAAAGAATTCAATTCATCCACAACCTAATTAGTTAAACAAACTCTTAATTGAGCACTACTTTCACCAAATTCACAAAATCACAAGAAAAATTACAAACTAACCCAAAAATCAGACCCCATTTCACCTTCAAGAGAGATTCAACAATAGCATCAAGTATATGCCTAGTCTGTTTATCATAATACTCATCAACAGTAAAGTTCCAACCCGGATCATTATGCGAATGCGGCACAACAAACACCTTCAACTTCTCACCATCCCATTCATCCCCTTTATAACTCACATTCCACCCTTGTTTCCACAACCCACCATCCACATCCAAGAACTCAATCTTATCATACAAACCCTTTGTCGTAACATCAACCAAAGCCCCAAAAACACTGCGATTCGAAATGGGTATTCCATGTCTGATTATTGGGTTAGATCGATATTTGAAGTAAGTTGAAATGGGGTTGGGGATTACGAATCGGAGGAGAATTAGAAGGAAGAAGAAGAATGAAGAAATGGAAACAACAATGGTGAAGAAATTTGAGTAAATGAAATTGATTAGGGCTGTCTTTTTACGAATTTTTTTTGTGGGTTTTGATTTGGGTGAGGAGAATAGAAGAAGTGATTCTGTGTGCCATTAATGAAGGGTTTTGTCAGATTTCGTTGCAGAAAGAATTTTTTTTCCAACTGATTTTTGGTTTCCGTGCTCGTCAGTTGAAATCTGCAGATTTTATGGAAGATTTTTGTGTGCTCCAATGGGATCTACTTGTGAGTGGTAAAATCCTACATTTAATCGTATTCTTTACTACTAAAGGTAGATACATTTAATTACTAAATGTTGTGGCGATACACAGTGCACCTCCTGCACACAAAAATTTCTCTAGTTTCACAAGAAAAATTTGTTGCAAATAGAAATAACGAATCGTTAGTTTTCATGTTTGTATCTTGTGATATTTAAGCAGCAGTGGTGCACAAAAAAGCCCGAGTCCGAAAAGTCTGGCCCGGATAGACCCTGGCCTGGGGTCGGGAAATTTTTTCTAAGCTCGGTTCTAGGCTTGGCCCAACCCTAAGCCCGGTTTTCAGACTGGGTTAAAATCGAACCAACCCTGAATATAAAATAATATTTTGAATTTCAACTATCAATTTTTTTTTTTTTTTATGTAAAATGACAATTTTATTATTTCAAACATTCATAAAACGACTAGTTTTAAGAGTATATTGGTCTAAATTATTCTAACAATATATTTTCATTTCTATAAATACTTACTCTCTCATTTCATTTTTCACATAAAAAAATCAAACTCTCTCATCTCACATTCTCTTATTTTATCATCTCATCTCATCTCCAACCCAACCCAACCCAATCTCAAATTTTCATATTCTTCACAATATTTCAATTTGAATTCGATTATAAGTTTAGTTATTTATTTTCATTCCAAATTTATCTTAGTTATTCTTACCATCATTATGGATTCTTTTTCTCAATCTCAAAGTTCATCAAATTCAAATCTCGAAATTGTCTCGCATAATTAAAGATCCGAAATTTGGAATCATTTCGATAAAATTATATACTCCAAAATGATAGTTCCAAAATTAAAAATGCAAGATGTAAAATTTACAACTCTCGTTCGAAATTATGGTGGATGTTCGAAAAATGTGGTTAATGAAAATAATTAAATGCAAATTGACAAACAATGCCACATTTGGACCTACGATCAACAAACCACTTTAATGACCCCCTATACACCAACTACTTCCAATAATCGATGCAACCGAAATATAAACAGGTTAGTCGCACTACTCTTAAACATGATGCACTTAAATAATATTTAAAAGCTAAAAAAAAATTGATCAAAAGTTAGTTTAACAAGTGATGCATGAAGTGCGGGTCAAGGGATCGGTATTTCATATATTTGCATTACTCGTCATTGGATTGAAGCTGAATAATGGCAATTACAAAAAAAAAAAAAATTGAGAGTTTTGAATATCCGCATTCCGGTAATGCGATATATGAAGTTATTATAAAATGTCTTAGGAAATTTTATCTAGAAGATAAAATGTTTAGTATTACTTTTGATAATGCTATTAATAACACCGCATGCATAGAATCGTTAAAAAGTGATTTAAATCTCATATTAGATGGTATTTTTTTTCATGTTAGATGTTGTCACGTATTAAACTTAATATGTCAAGCCGGTTTGAATATATTAATGACATTATATTTAAAATTAGAGAGATGATAAATTTTATTTATAGCTCACCTAAACGAAGACAAGAGTTATACTTTTGTAAACAAAACAATGAATTTTTTTAAAACCGGTTAGTGAGGTACTAACTAGGTGGAATTCAACTTATTTAATGTTACAAAAGGCGTATCGCCAAAGAAGAATTTTAACTGAAGTATATAGTATTGTAAGTAATCAATATGATATAAATTCTTGTTGGAGTAAAGTAAACACACTTTTGGAAAA
>JAYMTB010001783.1:0-10276 GCA_036897585.1 Francoa sonchifolia | reverse complement strand
CACCTGTAAAAAATCAATACTGAATCAAACAAAGACTGCCGCCTGAGAGATAGAAAAAGAAACAACAATCAATTCAATCTGGGTAGTGAAAAAGAAGAAGAAGAAGAAGAACAACGATAGGAATCCAATCAAAAGGAGGAAAAAATCAAAGGGAATGCGTAGATTTATATGACGAGAAAAGGGAAGGAAACACCCAGATGGAGAAAGAGAGAAATATGCAGAAACGGAATTTGCTAAACTTGGGAGGGATTGAGAGAGAAAGGACGTGTGGTTATTTGACGTGCAGGTGATTTTAGCATGGAGTCTCTCCATCTCATCACAGCCAAATAAGGGTTCTATGCCAAGTGTCACTTGATCCTTTTCCCACTTGGGTAGCAATTAATTAGGATCGGTCAATTTAATATTACTCCAATTTTAGAAATTAATTTTAAAATATTACGATGAGAAGTGTTCATTGTTTGATAAATTAATTTAATTTAATATATATTCAGTTAATGGTAAGAGTATTTGTAATATTAAATAAAGAAAGTCATAAATAATTTTAAGAATATTATTACCTTAAACTTCAGAAGTTCAACAAAAAATTGAGTACCCCATTTATTAATCTAAATAGTTATTGTATTACTTTTAAAACTACTTTGGGAAAAGTCTGAACCTATTTACAAGGTGTTATGTGTGTTCTCTTTGGATATTTTGTGGTGGAACTAATTTTTACTCTAAAAATCCTAATTTTTTTGGATATTCTGTATCATGATAATATTTTGGCTTCACGCATTGCTTACCACTGGTGTGTGGTTTGGCGTTATGGTTATTGATATATTGACAATCAATGGGAAAAACAGGATAGAAGAAAGCAATTCTTGGAAGTTGTGGTTTGCCTACTCAAACAGGAAATTCTGTGTTTATATTCTCCTTTTATAAATTTTAATATATATTACCTTTCCTTGTAAACATTTTGGCGGCCCAGTTGAGATTTCCAAATTGGAAATTTTTGTTTAAATATTCAATATTATCAAATTTAGAAAACAATTATTTTTATCTAAAAATTCATATCATGTGCATGATTAAGACGGAATTGGATGGCAAAGGGATTTAGTTCAGTTCGGCCAAAAATCATCTAGATCTTCCGAACAAAGCCCTTTTGATGAATGGATTCAAAAATTACTCTCATAATTTTTAATTTCTTATTGCAATTGCTTGTAAGAGTTTATTACAAGAAATCTCCAAATATTTCCAAACAAAAGGTTGATTCACACAATCCAGATGTTACAACATTTTCGCATAAAACATATTTGTTTGTGTATGTATATATATATATATGCTATATTTCCCGTTGCTGTCACCAACTTTATCTAGAAGGTTCTAGATGACCGACTGCTTATATTATATCCGCTGCATTCGGACTTAGAGCAGTCTATAAGGTGGGAGGGATCCATATGTAGCCAAGTGTTTGAACGTACCCGGATTTTTCAAGCAGCTGATCGGCTTCTGATGGACCTCTGCTGCCTGGTTGATACGGGATTGACTTCATTTCACCTCTGTCGATTTTGTGCAGAAGAGGCGTGAAGATTTCCCAGGCCGCCTAATGATTAAAACCATACATTCATGAGCTCGAGAATTCATGATCATTGTTAAGATATTAACATAAGTGTTTGGTCTTTACCTTTAACTCATCTCTGCGAACGAAATGCTGCTGATCACCTCTTATGCTGTAAAAATCAAATCGTGTTTCATCATTAGTTAGTGCATGTATAGGTTGAATATTCGTTTCCGAAAGCCTAAAACAAAAAAGTAGAGCAAATTCTGAATATGTAAGGGGAAATTCGTACGTATCAAGAATTAGACGCTCATAAGCCTCTGGGATGGCAACACCCTGATAACGTTGCCCGTATGACAAGTCTAGTTCACTTTGTACAGTTGACATCTCTAGTCCAGGCTGCTTAACCTGTGTGGTCATTTCTAGTTTTAAACAATGAACAAAATGAAACTCCAAGCAGCTACCGCACTTACGTATTATGTTATAATAATATCTTAAGTACCGTAAGTTTCATGTAAATGGCTTCATAAGGTTGCAGGCGGATGACAAATTCATTTCTCCCTTGTGTTTTACCTAAACAACAATAAAACATTACGCAACAAATTGAGTTAGAAATCAAGTAGAATTTAACATAAGAATCTAAATTAGAGAAGTCAATGAAAGTTCAAAAATTGATGTCATACATTTGAATATATCACCCGGAACATCCTTAAATTGGACACGTATCTCTGCCTTTCTAGAATTTAATGCTTTTCCTGCCTTTAGGATAAAAGGAACACCTGGAGGGAAATAGTGTCAGTGGCAGTGAGAACAAAAAAACCGTGTTCACTGATCCAGGGTGCAGATATGTTGGGATTAATTTTTTTTTTCTTTTTGCGAAAATAAAATGAAATTTAGTATAGTATAGTGAAAATGAACTGGAAAATTGTCATACCTTCCCATCGTTCATTATGTATCCGCAAAATAACACTAGCGAAAGTAGGAGTATTTGAGTGGTCAGGAACTGTTGGATCGTCCCTATAGCCTTCATATTGTCCAAGAATAACCTCTTCATCTTTAATTGGAAGTACTGATTGAAGAACCTGAATTCCAACCATAATCAGTGACCCGTAGCATGTAAAAGGAGTTTTTGAGAATACTAGAACGCAGAACTGAAAAAGAGCATTATTAACTTTCTATATATATTTTGTTTAAAAGTATATTATACTAAAGTTTAAGAAAAAGCATTGACTTGTTATTTTACACTTGAAGGATGTCCCCGCATATATATTAGTAGATGACAGAATGACACGTAGTTCACAACATCTTTCATGCAATGATGCAATAGAGTGAAAACAGACACACCTTCACTTTCTCATCCCGGATGTTCTCTGGTTTCAGAGAAATGGGCTTTTCCATGGCAACCAGGCAAAGAACCTGCAGTTGGTTGAAAAATGATAAACAAATAAAGTAGGTTAAAACTCAAAACATTTTCTTTCCCCCCTTGTTTTGCTAATGGTTTATTTTGTTTTAAGGGATGGAGGATACTAAAGGGAACTAGGATAATAGAAATTTTATGTACAATAGATATTGCCACAATGCCTATATGTCCTTCGAGTTTCAATAATTTCTCATCACACAATAAACTTACATACTAACTGCGGTGTTGCATTAATTAAATGCATAACAAGGTTTCAGGACTCCTAAATGCTCTAATTATAAAATAAAATAAAAAGGTTTGCAACAGGGATGAGCAGTGGTGCAGAATCAATGTTATATATAAAATTTTCTTCTGCTAGGTATCATGGCCTACCTGTAATAAGTGGTTCTGAATAATATCACGGATAATTCTGCAAAAGTGTAAACAACGAACAAAAGTTAGAATCGAGAACTATAAGTGCAAGTTTTCCCAGTTAGAGGGAAATATACATCGAAGTAATATTTTAGGATAACTACAAGTATATAGAAATGAAAATTTCAATAGCACAAGAAACATATTCTAGAGATCAAAGGCATGATTCTTCAAATATAGTCCTAAACTAACAATTTGCGTATATCTGGAGCGTACCCATATTCATCAAAATATCCACCGCGACCTTCAGTTCCAAAATCCTCCCTAAACACAATCTGGTCAAGACAAAAAAAAAAAGACACATATTACATTTGTCCACATGTTGGTGATTGGAAAAAACTCAGAATTATGTACTTTACTGCAAGAATTGACAGTTATACATTTAATTAAGGGGGAGATCAAAATTCTAGCTTGACAGAGAGTACCCAAGGTAACATTATTGCACTTTTACTTCCAGAAATAAACACTGAAAAAAGGATTCTCACCTGTACATTGGCAATGTTGTCACGGTTCCAGAGGGGTAAAAAGAAACGATTTGCAAAACGAAGTACCAACTGCAAATTTCAATGAAAGACAGGTTTGAAAACACAAAGTCTATAAAGCAGATTAAAAGAATATAAATCACCATTTATGCATATATTACCATGTTCTGCACTAATTCTTTTCCCAAATAGTGATCAATACGGTAAATTTGTTGTTCATCAAACAACTCTCCAATCTGAGCACTGAGTTCCTCTGCAGATCCCAAATCTTTGCCAAAAGGCTTCTCAACAACAATCCGAGTCCATCCTCCAAGATCAGCTATAAAGGATTACAAGAAGGTAATCACATTACATGTTATAGATTCGTTTTCATTAGATAACCAGAAAATTCCAACATGCAAATTGGACTGAGCAAATGCCTAATATTTAATCAGAATTTTTAGCTAGGACAAAAAGAAGTTTTGCAAATGTCCCTTGCGATGCAGCGTACAGATTATCAATATAATGATGATAAAAAAAAAAAGGAAGAGTGATTTCTGGCACATCGGGAAGCAGGACGACTTAATATCTTTTATATCATAACACATCTTGTACTTGACATATATGTTTATATATGCGGGTTATTGTGGCAACATAAAGTCATGTAACTTTTAAAACTCTCCTCCTAGTGAGAGCAAAAAAGGAACTTAAATATTTTAATTTGCAATAATGTCTTCTCCAAGCCAGAGACTGAACAAAAACTTATGCAGCTCATGTTTAACACATACAAAGCATGACAATGTCAATGAACTTAGGAGGGTACTGAAACAGTGTCCAATATAAAGGGGATAATGACAATTGAGCTGAGATGCTCCAGCACTGGAAACTAACATGTAGCCAATCGTATTACATTATGCCCTCTCGTCGATCTCTAGAGATGCTGCCATGCCTAAGCAGACGGATTCTCCTGTTTGATAAGTTAATCTTAAGGGTCTTCTTTAGTATGTACAGTTTTATCATATTTCATTCTAGATACATAATTTATGCAACTAATTCTAGCTTGAATTCATCAGAGGCCAAAATTGATAAAAAGAAACTTACATTTGTTCATGCTATAATTTCTGATCATCTTGCAGACAGATGGATATACTGATGGTGGAAGCGCAAGATAAAAGAGTCTCCTAGATGATCCTTCGACACTGTTCTTTGAGAATTCATGCTCTGAAATCTCCTTATCAAGTAACTGAAAACCCTCCTTGGCATCATAAGAACCACTCACATATTTTAACTACAAAATTAACAAAGCAACTACAGGTTACTAGTAGTGAATGCATAACCAAGATGATACAGATAAAATCTGCAAATAAGGGCTGTACTAACCAGTTTCAGAAACTCCGATACAACGTCTGAGTGCTCAAGGGAAGCACCTTTGTCATGGATAAGAAAACTGTAATTATTATTAGATACATCAGTAAATCAGTGATTATTGATATTCATCAAGCGGTGAAACAAACATTTAAAATAGATTAGTAAGAAGATAGTTCAAATTGTACGTACATGGAAACTTGCAAAAAATTTGGGGACAATAACATGGAATCAGTATCAAATAAAAAAACCGGAGATTAAATAAGACAGAAGGGAAGGTATAACTCTAAACATCTTGAATTATAAAGCAGTAAATTTTTTATTAAAAAAACACTTTAAGTTTACAGTTAATCAGCAAAAATAATCATTTGATGAACAAATACTCATTTTTGTCTGTACTGTTTGATAAAAAAATGTTAATCACACAGCATTTGCACTTGTGTGTATGGCAGGGAAGACAACTCACCCACGTATGCGATTTCTTAGCTCCTCATCTGTAATCTTTGTCCTTGCATACCCAAAAATGTGAACTTCCTTCACTTGTAAGAATCCCTGCATGCAGGTCCCAAACAAAGTTACCAAGGAATAATCAGAAAATGTACTACATCAGACCCTATTATAGTTCATCGCTCATGAAAATATTATTATCTCAGGGTAGGTGAGAGAACAAAACTCATCTATATCGATCTGAGAAATAAAATGATTCATGGATTGATTGTAACCTCAGTTGTAAAACCATTGTCAAACAAGCAATAAAACAACATATGATAATGTCGAACCTGCTGGTACAGATTGAATAGTGCTGGAAAGGTCTTCTTCTTGGCAAGATCACCAGAAGCACCAAGCACAATTATAGAGAGACACCCCGTTTCAGGCACATACTCTCTATCAGGCTCACCTTTAAAACTAGATCTTTTCTCAATACACCAATTACCTGACATCTTCTAAGCTACTAAAGTCTGAACAAGAATGTAATACTTTTTAATCTGTATCCACAAAACAGATGAGTGTCATGTAAAACTCATACTGATAGAAGTAACAAACTGCATTAGATCACAAGAACTAAATAGCTACTAAAATAGGATCGCATGTGATAAAACTGTATTGGATCACGGGAACTGAACAAAAGAATTAACTACCGAAATATACAAAAATCAGTCAGAAATCAAAATCAAAATCCAAATCAAGAAAGAGAGATTAGAGAGTTTCACCAAAAAAATAAATAACTAAAATAGACCAATATGTTCAAGAACAATCCAAATGAGAAGCTAACAATCTGAAACAGTCGACGAACTATGTAAATCATGCAAACTGTAGGAAAACACAGCAGATCAAACTAATGGATCTAAATGTGATTCTCACTCAGAAAACGATGAAATAAAATGAAATTCAACAGCAACAATGTTACATTCATAGCATTAGTCGTATTAACAACAACAAAAAAGGAGATCAAAATTAAAATACCTACAAGAAATGCGAAGATATCTTTGAACAATAAATCAGTTGCCAAGAACAGAGCACCAAAATGTTCAGGAATTAAAAAAACATCTACACAGTAAGTCAGAAACTCTTCTGCACTATTAACAATCCAAAACAGTTGAAAGAACTATGTAAATCATACAAATATCAGGAAAATACAGCACATCAAACAAACAGATCTCAGAAAATGAAGGAATCAAGTGAAAATTAGGAACAATTATAGATTCATAGTGCAGTAGCATAAACAAAAATAGAAATTGAGATAAAACTGAATTAACGTTAAAAAAAATGTTAAAGAGTCTTTGAAGAATAAACCAAAAACTCTACTCCTCTACAAAATTAACAATCAAAACAGTTGAGGAACTGTAAATCATACAAATACAGCAGATCAAACTAACAGATCCAAATCTGGAATCCTAGCTTAAAATCCAGTGAAATTCAAGCACAACAATGATAAATCAATAGCATTATTAGTATTAATAACAACAAAAAACGAGATCAAATTGAAATACCTTAGAAAATGCGAAATTCTTTGAACGATATACCAGTTGCCAAGAGATGGTACCAAAATGTTCAGAAAATTAAAAATATCATACACAATATATTAGAAACTCTACTTCACTACAAAATAAACAATCATTCAAACACAGCAGATCAAACTAACAGATCCAAATCTAGAATTCTCACTCAATAAACGATGAAATCAAATGAAATTCAACAGCAACAGTGATAAATTCATAGCATTAGTAGAACTAATAACAACAAAAAATCGAGAGCAAAATTGAAATACCTTGAGGAAACTTTGCGAAGATTGTTTGAATGAGGAGAGAAATGATGAGAATCTGGTAAGTGTGATTGTTGTGTGTTGATATTAAACCTTACGGTTGTTTGTTCACCAACTCTCATCCCTACCAGCCGCCGTCCTCGTCACGCTCTTTAGTTAGCTCTATTTTTCATTTTTATACTTTCCACCCCTATTTTCTCCATTATTTCTAATTTTCCCCCAAAAAAAGTTTTTGCTTTCTCCTTTCAAATTTTTCTAGTCACAGTCGCAATTTGCAACCCTCTAATTAGGTCAATTTACAAATTAATTCTACCGCTTTTCATTAGTGAGTAATCTGATTTTTATCGAAAAAAACTCATACATTCCTATTAAAAAAATCGATCAACAGAAAATTAAAATCAGATTGTATCTTAACCAGGAAAGTAATAAAAATGATTATATACAAGAACTGAAAATCTTCATAAGTGACATTGTAAATTGGCTTTTATCACATACCTTATGTATTTCATTATAATTGAATCCGAAAATCTAAAAAAATTAAAAAATAAGAAAACATAGGGACTGAGGTGCAAATGCAAAATACAAAAGTAACAGGATCAAAAGAAAAATAAAAAAAACCAAGTCATCATTTCGGCATAACTACGCGAGAAGAGAAAGGTCCAACTTTTAAATTCAAAAACAAATTTGATTTTGCTTTCGGCGTGTAACAGTATTAATATTCAAAGATATTTAATTTAATATTTGCAGATTCCAAAATGACAATTTTATTTTCATAATTAATTTAATTATATAACGATAACATTATATATTTTGATTATGTTTTGGCTCACATAATATTCAATCAACAATTCCAATTTGTGAGTTTACTGATATACTAATCAAGATTGAGCCAGGATAAAAATTTTGTTTATAAGCTAAGAACTATAATTACGACCAAAAATCTTGTCTTTTTCACGCACCTTTGGAGAGCAAGGTCATCGTGAATCAGATTCAGATTCTAATGTATAAATATAAGTAATAAAATTTGTACTAAGAAAACCTCGAGAAAATGCTAGATTTTAGAAGAAACTTGTTGTTAGACCCATAAAACTTTATAGTAATTTCTCCATAACTTCCTGTGTACCTTTCCTAAGGTTTCGGTTGGATATTGGAAAAATGATGGAAGGAAAGAGGAACTCGCTCCTTGATTTAGTCACATCACATTTTTAGCCATTTTGGCTTAACAGGCTTCTTTTCAGCAGGCTTGCGCTCTTGAACGGCAGGGGAGGGAGCTACTGTTACAGGTTCTGGCACAGACTGAGCAAGTTCTGCCTGATCTGTAGGGAGTTCCAAGCCTTTTAAAGACATAATATCTTCTTGAAGATATGGAGCGGAACTAATATCTGCAGTTTCATCACCTGAACATGCCACAATATTCCGTAAATTATTACTCATTGCTTATACTGTAACCAATGAGGCAATTTATATTGAGAAACAGCGCAATCTCTTATGCACACGTGGATACTGAAATTTCTTTGAATCGAAGCCACAACAACCACGTTGTTACTTCAAGGATACTTTTCCAAAACATGGGCGGGGATGCTGTATGGATATTAGTAAGACTAAATTGTTAAGCATCTCAGTTCTCTTAATTTCAAAAATGGAAGAAGAAAAAGTGATTCAACCTAAAATCTATAGATCCAAAAGTCAGCCAAATCAAATGATCTCATAAAATTATACTAGATGTTGGACAGCAATCACTACCTGATGAATCATAGAATTTAGTTTGAAAGCTTAGGGGACTCTTGCAAATTAACCATACAATGAAAGAGTTGGTCAAGAACCCCACTTCATTGATACTAATTTTATATGGATGATGGACAACACAATGAAAGTCATATGCTAATACAAAAAAACAAAAACGGCATCTACTCACCTTTTGGTTGGTCATATGAAAAATACACAATTGCACCAGGAATAAAGCCAGCAGAGTAAAAATCCTGTGACATGTCTTTTATCTGCTTCTTTGGTGGGGTGGTATCTGAAAATTAAAATGTCGGGCATAAATGATTTTGCATCACAAACTGTTATTGATAATTTAACATATGACACTTTGATAATTGTACCAAAAAGTCCATAAACCCATACAAATTTGCATGCACATATATAATTTGATTCAAATGCATACATATATAGAATGGTACTTCTGGTCGGGCAACCACTTTCATGAGAAGATCAACTAAGCTCTGAAATGTTTCTGATGGATGAAATGTGGCCTCTAGTGTACAATTATCAGGAAAGTGAACCCTAACTACGGCCTGCATAAATAAGCAGATATGCTAAACGATCTATGGATTGGAATACCCATTAGATTCTATAGTAAAGAGATACGGATTCCATTGATAAATCACCTTTTTTATTCTTGATCGTCGAGCTGCCTCTTCTGCTTCTCGGATTTTTTTCGTCTTCAAGAATTTATCTGCTCATATTTTCAGCGAAACATTAAGAGAAGTATACATCAGATACATAAACTTCCATCTGCAAACGTATACAAAATACAGAGATGTAAAAATTACAGATAGATTTTGTTTGAGCTCTACCTCCATTGTTTCAATTTGTCGGAAAAGTAATGGAACATAAGTAACAAGAATATATATATATATATATATATATATCTATATATATATATATCCCCCATTTTTGTAGTTCCTCCCTATCTTCCAAAATGGCTCACCCTCGAAATTCGCGCATCACAGCCATGGGATTGCTTCGTAGCCTCGGCTTCTCTTCCTCCTACAAACTCTTCGCCGCTGCAATCACAGTTGTCTTCTTCCTCTTCA
>JAYMTB010001782.1:0-10278 GCA_036897585.1 Francoa sonchifolia | reverse complement strand
ATGGTACAATCTCTATGAGGAAAATAACCTTGAATTTCAAAGTCCCATTGATAGTTATAAACCCTAGGTTCAGTTGAGATTGTGATAGCATTATTCCTTGCCAAACATGAATTTGGCTCTTTTAAACTGAAAACTGATTTCTGAGACCCTTCAAAATCAAATTTGTAACCTTTCCATTTCTTATATATGCTCATTGCTTGAACAATCCCACCCTGAAAATTAAGCCAAAAAAAGAAAAAATAATTATGTAGTTTGATAATATCTAAAAAGATGCAGTTTTTCGCAAAATAACACTTCCTAAAAGTTTACCTTAAACTGTCCAATGATTTGATGATTTTAGATAAATATGATATTTTCATGGTGTTGTTTGAAAATTCAATTAATAGAAACTGCATTTTGGTTTGTTTTTTTTGGAAAGTTTTGGGAAAAAAACATAAAAATACCATATTTGGTAAGTAATTAACCGAAACGAAAATCTTAGGTAAATACGATACTTTTTGAAAACTGCTAGATGATATGTTGAATTTAGATAATGTGGGAGTTGATATGACGAATTTAAATGAAAATGGATAGTTTTTATGGTGTTAAAATAGTGTGATGGTCTGAATTCATATTTTTAAAAATAATTGTCTAAACTTTAATTTTCGTGTTACTGGTTCAATCTATTGATAATTTCTATGAACAATATAGCTGAGTCAGTTTTCAAATTACATAAAAAATACTTATTTAAACACATACAAAACTTTGAAATACATATTAGAATCTAGTAATTACCTTTCGACGAATAAGAAGAAGAGGATCATCATTAGAACCATCTCTCAAAACCAATTCACCTTTAACACCAAGAATTCCACACCCATCAACTTTAAAAACAACATTTTGAGCACAATCAGTTACCACAAGTCCTCCTCCATTTACAGCTCTTGGCCTTCTTCTTACCACAAACACCACTTGTGAGGATGAACAATAATCTTTGCTTATTATAGGCATCACTATATTGATTCTTGATGCTGCCATTTCCATCTATTTCTTTACAAATTAATGTTTCTAAATTTTGTAGCTTTCTTTAGGCATTTATATACACACTTTGTTTGTGGGCATCAAAGAATATTTATTTGGGTTAATTGCAAATATACCCCTTTAATTAGCTCTATTTACAAAAAGAAATACCCCATAATATTTATCCTTGAAAGTTTTCATTTCTTGGTACAATAAAAAATAGGCCAACATAGCATTTTCGAAACTAAACATGTGACAATAATGTCAAAATTAGTTATTTTAGCACTTCAAATGATGAGTTTCGTATAATAATATTTACTTATTGCTCGTATACTTCGTGGTTGGGCATTATTTTCAAGTAATTGTTATTAAAAGTTCAAGAGATAATCACAAGATAATTTTGTAATTCTATCTAATTACAAGGACCAAAAAAAAGTATACTTGTTTTCAAAGGTTTGGCAAGCTTTTGACCACCTAAACCTAATTCATTAATTCATTAATTCATTAATCCATTAATTCAAATCCAAGAATTCAATGCCATATGCATATAAGGTTACTTACACGCCCTTGATTCTCTAATTGTAGTGGCGCGTGGGTGGTAAAGGCGCGTGCATCTTATTAGTAGTTTCCTTTGAGTGTGCATGGCCAAACTTATAGGTCCAAATTTTTCAAAAGGTTTTTTTGTTTTATGAAATCTATTCATTTCTATTTTTAGTTTTTCAAAGTCTTTAGTCAAAAATACAAAAAAGTCTATATTTATATAACCATAATATACATGTTATTATTGAATTAAAAAACTACCATTTAAAATTTTAAGAAAGTAAAACTATTTGTTAAAATCTTGAAATTAAGATTACCGAAATTTAAAATATAAATTTTGATTTTTATGTTCTTGTAAATCACTCGCGAAATCATAATTCTTCTTAATTACATGAACCAAACATAAAAATCAATATTTATTAATAAAAATTATAGTCACTATTTATAAAATCAAATTATTTTAAAATTATATTGAAATTTTCAAACATATATTGCTAAGGATTGAGTATCTAATACTATTCTCCTTTAGTCACTAACCCACAATCTAGATAAATTAAAAAAACATGTAATGAAATATAACAAAATTAAAATAATCAAAATCATAAAATCATTTCTCTTTCCTTTACTTTTTACCACTTACATCAACAGCGCATGTTAAGATTGTAGAGGCTTGACTTTCTAACATGCTCCGTTAAAATAACACTTCAACCGCAGTAAGAAAAAAAACCACAGGCAGTAAAAAGTAGTAAAAAAAATTACTTTGGGAAGGAGCGGGAAATTGACTGTTCCCACGTGGGAGTATTGACATTGAAATGGCTGCTCACGCATTTTACACGTGGCCGATTAGCAAGGGGTGAAGAATCTCGTGGCCTGAATGACTTTTGTCATTAATTTAAATTTTGCCTCATTATTTCTAATAAAATCCTTTGATATAATTTAATAAGGGAGATTCAGATTTGAGTATTAATAAATGCATTATTTTTTTTGAACAATTTTTAATATTACGAGGCAAAACTGAAATAACGAAATTCAAAATTTCAAATCTCCTCTTTTATGTATAAAGCCAAGTGCAACTCTCAAATTAATTTCATTTGGATTCACTTCTTTCGCTTCTAAATTTACTTACTCTTAACTCCAAATCTATCAAACAAACCCCAATGGATGCACTGCACAGCTTCCAAAATCCCTATTGGTATGCTCCAAGAAAACTCTCTTGCTCGATTCACAGACACGGGTGAAAACTCTCTCATTAGTAGTTGTGATCACTACTAGGTGTACAAATATTCATCACCAGTTGTGGATTTTGTTCTGAAATCTGGCATTACAATCATACCCCTTTTTAACCTCATTATTTCACTTTTTTCCATTGCTTTCTCCACCCTTTTTTTACTTTTGTGGCGTCTTTCTAGGTCATATATACATCCATCCATGTACCATCATTATCCCTTCAATATTCAGCCTCCTCAACCAATACATTAAAATTGTATTTGTTATAAATATCGACTGTCTAACAGATTACATAAAAAGACCAATTTACCTTTAGAGTATGCATGGTCCCGAAGCGAATTAGAGTGTACGTGATTAAATGCTATATCACAAGGTAATTAGTCAAAATTCACAATAAATATTAAAATGTTACTCAGTATATATTAATATTTCATATATGTATAGACATGTACGTATTTATCCTTTGTCAGAACTCAGAAGGGCTAATTACTATTTCTGCCATAAATTTTTCAACTTTTTAAATCATACCCATTTTTGCATACCTAATTTCCATACTTACTACTTCCTCTGTTTTCACTTGGGATTTTGTTTGTGCATTTTTAGGTTTATTTATTGCACACAAATTTCTTACCGGTGACCGGAAACTGTCGCCGGCAATGGGTTCTCAGTCTGGTTGTTCTTCCTTACCGCCGCCGGTCCCTAAATCGCCGCCAAAGTTGCCGGATTTGTATGGCAAAAGAGGAGAAATGGGTAAGATTCAGATGCTTGAAAAACAGATTGGATTTCTTGAGGTAATTTTTTTTTTTGGAACGATGAAAATGAAAAATTGGGAAAGGGTATTCATAGATTTCAATGGGTAGAGTTATATGCGAAGTAGCATAATAATTACCAAAATACAGTTTTTCTTTTTTTTTAAATGATAGTTTTTAGGTGTTATAATCGAGTACAGATTGAAAAGTGCTTGGTAATTAGTTTCATACAATTTTGAGAAAAATGATAGTTTTTAGGTGTTATAATCGAGGACAGATTGGAAAGTGCTGTATTTTGGCAATTAGTTTCGTCACAACTCTAATTTGCTTATTCTCAAAATATTGTATTTTGCAATTTTTTTGCGTGAAAATTTTGTTACATTGTAGATAAATGTTTAGCCTTATAGGCCCTTAGATTTATAAACAATTGTTTATGTTTCGATTATAATTTTTTTGTTTCGTGAATTTTGTAGGAGGAATTGAAATTCGTGGAAGGCCTTCAACCTGCATCTAGATCGTGCAAAGAGTAAGCTTGATTCGTGTAGCTTGTGCAATTATATATATGTAACTATTAGCTTTTACGCGTAAGAGTTTCAAATTTTGCATTTGCAGGGTTACTCATTTTGTGGTGGAAAAGTCCGATCCTTTAATTCATTCGTAAGAATGTTTTCGGTATATGTCTTTCATTATCGTTTATAATTCGATTGTGATACTTAAGTCTTTCGTTGTTAATCAGAAATAAGAAGAATCGTAGATCATGTCGCTTTTGGAAATGGCTATGGTAATTTACTACTACTCAAGTGTTTTTTAATTGACGGGAGCCTAATTTAAACACTTTGTGTCTAACACGCGTGCGCATGCCCTTACTGTGTGCAGTGGTAGTTCGTGTTTTAACTTTTCGTGGATTTGTTGTTGTTGTCGCTGTTGCGATGACTGTTCTTTTCATCTCGAAAGGCCTAATTGCTGCTGTGACTGCAATCCGTGCGAATCGTGCAATATTCATTCGTGTGTTTGCTGTCGACTTCCAAAGTTGCGATGTTGCTCTTGCCCGCGATTCAAGTGTTGTAAAAAGGTATCGTGCAGCCCAAATTGTTGCATTTTGCGATACCCATCATGCCCAAATTGGTCGTGCTCTTGCTCATGTTTCAGATGCAAGCGATGTTGTCCTAAATGTCCTACGGCACGCAATTGTTTTACGTGCCAAAAAACGTGTTGTAACGCATTCTATCTTTGTTACTAAATATCTACGCAAATTCATATCAAAACTATTTTTGTTTATCATGTGAAATCTCTTCCTCATTTTGAAAAAGTTGGTCGAAATCTAATCTCAACTGGTTATACTGAACTGTGTGTCGACCACGAATTGTTACACTTCCTTTTGAATAATGCAATGACTAATTGCATTATTGTGTAGTCTTGTCAAATTTTTTCCGAGCCTTTTAGGTAAATGAGAACAAACATATATCCGGAAAAATTTGGGTTGTTACAATACAATGTTTTGGGTTTTGCCTCTATGACTTGAAATTGTGGGCCTACTAAGCAATCATTAATAGAAAATGATTGATTTGGCTAGGCATGTCATTCCTGCAAAAACTTACAACTAGTCATGTGATATAGTGAAAAATAATTGATGTTAGTAAGCCCATTGATCGTACCTATTTGTCATCTTCCTCACTAACCCATTGCAAATATGGGTACACCCATGGGCTTCTAAACTCAGCATGGCTTCACCTTCACCGGTAAGACCCGAGTTTTGATTTCAGAAAAGTGATTACTGAACAATAAAATGAAATAACTTTGTGTAAAATCTTGGTGTTGGGCTCATGCAACAAAAGACCCAGAAATTCAGAGCCAGTAGTAGCCTAGTGCGTTAAAACTGACTCCTGATATCAACAAATTGAATTTTTAGTAACATAATGTATATAAGCTGAATTATGATATTAACAAATGTATTTTGAATTTAATTTTTTGTGTGTATACAATTTATTTAATATTCTAAACAAATAGTAAAGAGAATTTGAAAATATAATTTTTAACAAAATAAATAAGAAAACAACCAATAAATTCTGTGATTAAACCTATTATTTTACAATAAAAAGTAAATATGTTTTTTGAAAAAACATATGAATTTCACAAGATAAAATTGACTATTTTTCAAAATTTTATTATTTTTATTAAATAAATAAAAATTGGTATTATATTTTCATATATTTAAAATAACACAATTAATTAAAATAGGTTAACATTAAACCTATCAAAACGGTCCGTTTTGATGGAACAAATTCCCAAAATTCACCGTCCGTCGCCGTCGCCGTCGTATTCGTCTTCAAGCTTTTTCCCTCTCATCAATGCAAAATCGAGCATCAGAGATTTGGTATTAGGGTTTCTTATCTCCATACCTTAACCATTAATCAACAGCTTCTTTTTTCTGCTTTTTACTAATTTTTTTCTCCAGATTAGCCATCACGCACCTTTGATTTGCTTCATTCTGCGTCTATATCGAGTATCGAGCTTCAATAGAGATTGATTTCTTGGACTGGTTCAAGTTGCTTCCGCTGTTCGAGATCGGGAGATAGGGAGACAGTGGAAGTAACTGACAAAATCGGCGGAGTGGAAAAAGGTATTTTGCAGATTAGGTTTAATTTTAACTTATTTCTTAGTAGCAACAGTGTGTAAGTTAATGGCGTCTTTAGTTGCTCTAGAGGAGGTCAGTTTTTGGCTGCGAAATTGTTGATTCTTAGGATTTGCTTATAATTAGGGTTTATGGACTGTCTTTCTTTTGAAGTTCAGATGTTGAATTAGATAGTTCTCAGAAAATTTTCGTGCGTGAAACTAATTTTTTTAGAATTTAGTTATGGAATGAAAATGCATTTAGAGAATTGAGTGCTTTCTAGTGATTGTTACAATAGAAAGCATACTTTAAGATTTCATTTATTTTTTTTTCTCATAGACTGAAAGTAATTGATAGGTTAGAATTATTTTATCAGAATGGTTTCAATCTATCGATCTGGGTGGTAGGTGGTTGATTGTAGTGATGCCTTTCTAGAGATTGTTGTTTGTATGTTTGTTCTTCCTCTTTCAATGAATGCAGAAGGATATTGTTTAAAGAAATTTTTTATCATGCCTTATCAAGGATATCCCTATCTTGTTAGGTTGCTACCTTTAGGATGGGCTTCGATGATGGAACTCTTAAGTCACAAATCACAACTCAACACAAGAAAAGAAGGATCTCTCTGGATATGGAAACGATTTTACCTACTTTAAAATTGCATGATTACTATATGGAACCCAGCTTGGAGGAGTTGGCTCAATGTGAACTCGTGGATCCTGGTTATTCTAGTAGAGTTCCTGAATTCACTATCGGAAGGGTTGGTTATGGATGTGTGAAGTTTACTGGGAAGACTGATGTTAGAAAGTTGAATTTGGATAACATTGTGAAGTTTAATAGGCATGAAGTTGTTGTGTATGAAGACGAAAGTACAAAGCCTGTTGTTGGCCAGGGCCTTAACAAGGCTGCTGAAGTAACTCTGATGCTGCAAATAAGATTGTCAGTTATGGAAGACGGCAGACTTGAGAAAATCAGGAAGAAATTAATACAGAGTGCGGAGAGACAGGGTGCTCGCTTTATTTTATTTAACCCTGCAAATGGTCAATGGAAATTCTCAGTTCACCATTTTAGCAGATTCGGATTGAGTGAAGATGATGAGGAAGATATCATAATGGATGATGCAAATGCAGTTCAGGATCATGTGGATATGAATGGCGGCGAGATTTCTGATATTGATGAAGAAATCCATATTGATCCTATGGGGCCCATGCTTTCTCATTCTCTTCCTGCCCATCTTGGGCTTGACCCTGTAAAGATGAGAGAAATGAAGATGTTGATGTTCCCTCAAGATGAAGTGGACATGGACCATTTTAGTGAGATGCATTTCCAGCAGAAAGCATCTGCCAGTAAAGAGAACATAAGATCCCCTTTACAGAATTCCATTCAGAGAATGAGCTATAAGTCCAGTCCACCCTTAGTCCGAAAAACCCCATTAGCTTTGCTTGAGTACAACCCTGATAATGTTGACTCGAGCTCTCCTGGAACAATAATGATGGCCAAGCGTAATAAGGGATTGCCTCCAAAGGCAATTAAAGCAGAAGGTTTTAAGCTGGATTTGAAGCACGAGACACCGGTGACTGGAAGTCATTCTCGCAACATAGTTGATGCTGGCTTGTTTATGGGCAGGTCATTTCGTGTAGGGTGGGGCCCAAATGGTGTCCTAGTCCACTCTGGTATGCCTGTTGGTAGTAATGATTCTCCTAGGTTATTATCTTCTGTAATAAATTTAGAGAAGGTTGCATTTGATACTGTAGTTAGAGATGAAAATAACAAAGTGAGGAAGGAACTTGTGGACTTTGCTTTGGATTCTCCATTAAATCTCCACAAGGAAATAACTCATGAATCAAAGGAAATTGAAGTTGGATCCTACAAACTGAAGCTTCAGAGACTTGTGTCTAATCGCTTAATGCTATCAGATATATGCAGAGGATATACAGGTATTATTGAGAGGCAGTTGGAGGTTCCAGGATTATCATCCTCTAGTCGTTTGGTTTTGATGCACCAAGCAATGGTCTGGGAATTGATCAGAGTTCTTTTCTCCGAACGGGAAAATGGTGGACAGTCAAAATCTATGGGTGCTGACAATGAAGAAGACATGATGCAGGACATGAAGGAAGCTTCTTCAGAAGTTGACCTGGAAGCACTTCCCCTTATTCGAAAGGCAGAATTCAGTTATTGTTTGCAAGAGTTTGTTTGCCACCGCGTACAAGACGAAGTTAGCTCGCTGAATGAGTCCAGTTATCTGGAACATATTTTCTTACTCCTGACTGGTCGACAGTTGGATGCTGCTGTGGAACTGGCTGCTTCCAGAGGAGATGTGAGATTGGCGTGTTTGTTAAGTCAGGCTGGTGGGTCCACAGTGAATCGTCATGATATTGCACATCAGCTTGATCTTTGGAGGACAAATGGGCTGGATTTCAATTACATTGAGAATGACAGAATAAAACTTTATGAGTTGCTTGCTGGTAATATTCATGGTGCTTTACAGGATAATAAAGTTGACTGGAAGAGGTTTCTAGGCTTGTTGATGTGGTATCAACTACCTCCTGACACTTCATTGCCTCTTGTTTTTCAAACTTATAAGGACCTTCTTGATGATGGAAGGGCTCCATATCCTGTTCCAATATATGTTGATGAAGGACCTGTCGAAGTGGCGGTCAATTGGAGTCTAGAGGAGCGTTTTGACCTCTTATATTATCTTATGCTTCTTCATGCCAACAAAGATATTGAATTTGGCTATCTAAAGACTATGTTCAGTGCATTTGCGTCAACAAATGATCCACTTGACTATCATATGATCTGGCATCAACGTGCAGTGTTGGAAGCAGTCGGTGCCTTCAGGTCAAATGATCTTAATGTTCTTGACATGGGACTTGTTTCACAGCTCTTGTGTGTGGGGAATTGTCATTGGGCCATATATGTGGTCCTACACATGCCCCAGCGAGATGATTATCCATACCTCCATGCTACTCTAATTCGGGAAATTTTGTTCCAGTACTGTGAATTGTGGAGTTCGCATGAATCACAACGCCAATTTATCGAGAATTTGGGCATTCCATCAGCGTGGTTGCATGAAGCTATGGTATGCCGTTGTTTCAAGCATTATTGCTGACCACTCTTTCTGTGTGATTTTTTTTTTTTGTTTAGTCCTCCTTATTGATCAGGCATGAATATATTGCATGTTGCCAACTCTATGAAATCAATGAGTGGTCAATGATGGCTGCACCAGCCTTTTAGTTTGAAACCCTATCTTGACCATGACAGGACTATTTTATTGGCAACCATTGAATTTTATTCTGGTAAAAGTGTTCTTTTGGAAAGCCTTGTGTCTCAGTTATCTTTATGGATGAACTGTGATTACCTCCGCTTTACTATAGAACATTTTGATCTGAAAGGATGTCCTCTTATTTAATTATTTCCTTCGGCGTAATGTAGGCTGTTTATTTCAATTACCATGGGAATCTGTCAAAGGCCCTTGAACACTTTATCGAATGTGAAAGTTGGCAAAAGGCTCATTCTATTTTTGTAATTTCAGTTGCTCATAAACTTTTCTTGTCAGGTAAACCTCATCTCTGCTTTTCAAGTAATGGTTATTTCTTATCTTGAGTTTCATTAGCTTGATGGCTTTGTTCTATTTGAGGACTGCTGTGTGATATCTATGAGTTGCTTTGTAAAGGTAAGTGGTCGTATAGTAGTGTTGATTAAGATTTCGCACATTCTCATGATATAGAATTCCACTTTGCTAGATTGAGTGTTCTTGGATAAGGACAAACCGTGTGCTTCTGAACCACATTATACTAATATTTCAGTGACTCTCAAGGAAATAACATAGTTAGAGTTCAGTACATTAGTTGGATTTCAAGTAGTAGTGGTTGGATACATCTAGGATTTGGAGGATGTATGCGATCAATATTGGTCATATAAGATATATGTATAGTTATTTCTTATCATGAATTTTGAAAACTTGGTCATGCAAGATCGCTTAAATGGGATGTAATATATGTATTTATAGTTTTATGAGCACCAACTTTAGATTGGTTTTTAACAGTTCTTACAATGATGTAGTTGAGTATTTGGTGATGGGAAATGATTGATGTTTAACTTTTGTTTCACTTGTTGATATTTAAATATATCTTCACGTAATGCAGACGAGCA
>JAYMTB010001781.1:0-10283 GCA_036897585.1 Francoa sonchifolia | reverse complement strand
GCTAATTCAAATTCAGCATGTGCATATGCGTCATGACTCATGAAAGAGATGGTTTCCATCTAGTATACAGCCATAAAAAAAATAATGGGATGTATGTAAAAGCTTTTAATTGGTATTATAATAAAAAAGATAAAGACATCTAGCATCCGACTTCCAGACTACCCTTTAAATTGTTTGCCGCTCCCACTTATAGCGAGTTTTGCATAGCTGAATTTTTTACAAACACCAAACAACTTTCCTTTAATACTTCAAGAGTCAAAGATCGATCTTTAACTGTGTTTCTCAGCTACTCTGGTTTTGGTAGTTTCAACTAACCAGAGATACAAAGCAGAATATTCTTTGAGATTGTGGAATCAGTGAATCTCGTATCCGCTCTTCATAGAAGTCAACTTCTAATTTATAAATCATACAGGCAACATGAATAACAGTAAAAGTATATAGTGGAAGGAAGAGTCATACAATACACCAGAGTATTTTGCTGGAAGAGGAGCCACTATGGACTTGTTTATTTTGTTAATAAGTGCTTGCATATCCTGCTCAAGAAACAGAAACTAATATTAAGAGAACCAGGAATGGAAACAAAAACTAAGCAAAATGTAGGAGAAAATCTTAAAATGGAATGGAAACAATGCAGCTAAGCACCAAAGACTCCCAGTACAAATCATTAAGAACAATTACACCCACAAAGAAATGGTAATTGGAACTTTTACACCATACAACTTCAACTCCCACCCTCCTAACCATAGGTAATTTCAGAAGCTCTTAAGATTCCGACTGAGCTATAGCTGCTTGAGATTTATAATTGCAAAGTATTATTCAAGCTCTTCAAAATATGAGTCAAGTATGAAACCAGATAATACAATTAAGCACACTTTGGAGACCATGCTATTGATAAGTTAACTCTTCTCAAGAAAGGTTGGATAAACTTTAGATATGTACATAGAAATGTTATGTTGTAGTCTATCTATGAATGTGTACAAAATGTTAAAGAAGGTCCAAAAACTTACAAATGCTTTAAAGGCAGGCTTATGAGAAGTCATTTCATATATACAGCATCCTGTATGAGACAATTTTGTAGATAAGTTATAATATATGTAGCTTCAGAACTACATGTTGAACAGAGACCTTATAAATTCTACACATGCATGCAATGGGTGCAACTTACCCAAAGACCATATATCTGATTTAGAACCATATGGTATATCAGCTAGAAGCTCAGGACACATATAGCTGGGAGTTCCCACAACCTGAATTACGAGACAGTTAACCTCGCTAATAACTGTTGAAAAAGAAGGAAAATGTAAGACTTGAAACATTAACCAAATTAATGGACCTCTTACTTACAGAGGATGCAAGATCATCGGAAGTCAACATTTTGGCAAGTCCGAAATCACCTACAACCAAAATTTGTTGTTTAGCAATTCTGATGCTTCCAATTGGACTAAACAAATGGATGAACTTGAACAATTTACCAAATAAATAGATTATGATCACTTACCAAGACGTATGTTTTGATCTTTTGTCAAGAATATATTTGAGCACTAAAGAAAGAAATCATGGACGAACATCAGTACAAAAGGACCCGAGGGACTTCATCACAATTGGGAACACATTCGCCTAGTGTCCATATTAACACACCACTAACCTTGACATCACGATGGAGAATATGATTCTTATGCAAGTATTCAAGTGACATCAAGAGCTGAACAAGCCATTTACAGAGCCTCTGAAAAGCTCAACATCAAGGAAGCTGGCGTAAATAACTCTCAGATCCATGTGCATAAAATACATAGGAATACAACCTTAATGCACATGTTAAAATGAAGCGAGGGAAGAAAATGAAAGAAAACCTCTTCAGAGAAAAGAACACTATTGGCTTTCTTTATAGCTCCTGCCCTGTAGCATAAAGAAGAAACAGGTTTTGTGAGTCGAAGCTAAAAGAAGATAAATCTACTAATGGGAAGAAAGGCACGAATGAGAAAGCTTACATGTCTCCTCCTTCACAGTAACCTATAACAATGCATACATAGCAACCCTGAGAAAGAAGGCACCAACATCAACCAGTGAGAATCTTTTTAATGAAGCCATGGAAGTGATGAATAAAATAAGACTGTATATTAATACTATGTGGCATGGTCATATTTAGGAAGGATAATGTGTGAAAGGATATTCTGTGATGTTATTTCAGGAAATGACACACTAGATTCCATCTTGTCTAAATGTATAACTCCATAAGCAACTATACCTTTTCTACCCAGGAGTCTTTGTACTCAACTATAAATGGATTTCGCATTTTAGAAATGAGCTCCATCTACAAAGCAATAACAAACAGTATCAGCGGGTAGCACGTTGAAGAAAATGAAAATAAAGTAAAGCAAAGCAAAGCAAAGAAACCTCCTGGTATGCAGATCTACGTGACCTATCAGTCTGGCGAGCAAGACGAATCTTCTTGAGCACATACCTAAAATGATGAGAATAAAGAGCATTAGAGCAGAGGGTAGTAAAAGGAAGGAAGATAAAATGAAAATAGTGTGAATCTGACTTCTTCTTTTCATGCTTATGGCGAACGAGAAGAGCAGAACCAAAAGCCCCTTTGCCAATTTGCTCAAGTATTTCGTAGCGCTCCATTGGAGTGGTGCTTTGAGAAGAGAGTGAGAATGTATGAAGTTAAGCATAAGAATGAAGAGAGTGAGGGTGAGAATGAGAATGAGAATGAGAATGAGAATGAGAATGAGAATGAGAATGAGAATGAGAATGATATGATAGATCTTAAGTAAAAGTGGAGTTCACAGGGGGATGGATCCAGAGAGAAGACAGAAAATGGCAAAAAATACCTAGAATGTGGGTGGATCGGGAGGGATCAGTTTAGGAGTGTTGAAGGGGGCATTGGGAGGGAAATGGCAGCGTTGCAAAAGCAGAGGAAGCTGAAGTTGAAGATGAAGCAGGAGCTCTTCTTTTAGCAGGGAGCAGCGAACGCAAGTGCAAGTGGGTGCTGCTCGCTTGCTCATACGATGATATGCAGGAGTGATTTATTGTGAAGTGTAAAAAAGTAAAAGAAAAAGAAAGGAATGATTGGTCAAGATGTTGTTGCTCATGTTGGTGTTGAAGAAAAAGGAGAGAGAAAGCGAAAGAGAAGGAAAGTGGGTCTGTCTTGTCTGATTGAGATTGGATTGGATCATCAATCCAAATCCTTTCCTTTTGTATTCATATGCCTATTAGACTAATAATAATATTAAAGATATGGAAATGGAAATGGAAATGGAAATGGAAATGAGAGAAAGAGTAATGAATTAAAGAAATAGGTTGAGTTTAGTTAAGTAATGTGATGAATGTCTACTTTCCTTAAATCTATTATTATGTATGTAAGAAAGTATGTATTGTTATTGTTAGGTAGGTTGGTTGATATTGAATACAAATGCATGCATTCTCGTGACCTTAGAGGAAGCTAATCAGATTACCATAATTATTCCTATCAATCTATCACTCAGCTGGGCTATTCATCAACTTCTTACTGGGCTGGGCCTGGCTCCAAATCACTCAGTATTCATTGAGTGGGTCCCATCCGCATACTATACTTGCATACTGCTGGTGCTGCATATGGTTTCATTTCATGTTTATTATAAAAGTCGGTGTGGTACGCTGCAGTCCATCGAATATTTCACAGCTTTCTATTATTTATTTCTTGAAAGAAAAATGAGATTGAGATTCACATTCACATTCACATGTGAGTGAGATGCAAGTATGTATGAATGTACCCTTGGGCTGGGTTGGGACCCTCATTAACTCCCTTCTCCTAAACCTCCAAAACTCATCATCCTATTCTGCTCTCTCTCTCTCTCTCTCATCTTATATGAGATTAATATAATCAGAATACAATTACCATTCAGTTTACTTGGTACTATTATATAGCATGCAAGCAGGCAGCTGCTTGCCTCTGTCCCTAGTTTGTTTTTGGCTGGTTTATAAAAGATTCCAACTACTGAATAATAATCTCTCATTTCTCTTCAAATCTTAGTTCCCATTTCGCATATATTTCTGTCGGTGCTCACAACATCCAAATTACTAGTAATCTCAAGAAGGACTAATTCATTCATTCATTCATCAATAAACTTATCAATTATTATCAAATTAATTAATATATCTAATAATAGTATAAAATATGCAAAGACTGCTACTCAAAATCCATAGCCATAGCAGCCATAGCCATAGCCGAGGAGGAGGAGGAGGAGGAAAGGTTGTTGTTGTTGTTATTGTTGTTGTTGTTATTGTTGTTGTTGTTGTTGTTGCTGCTGCTGTTGTTGTGATTGTAAAGAGAGCTTAGTTGATGAAAGTAAGGGCATGTCCTAGAGTCAACACTCCTCTTCTTGTTACCATCCTTTGTCTTTCTGAAGTACTTGTTTATGTTTTCCCATTTCTCCTTACACCTCTTTGCACTTCTTTTGTATCCCAATTCCAACATCCCTTGTGACATTCTCTCCCACAGAGGACCCTTTCCTCCTTCCTTCTCTTTCTCTTCACCCCCGGTGCCACCGCTGCTGTACAAAGTCGACCTCAGGTTTATCAGTGCCACCACTTCATCCTTTGGCCATCTCTTCCCAACCTCTTCTTTATTATTTATTGAAATCGATACCAACTTGCCTTCTACTAAAGTCTTCTTTTGGGGTTTCATAGAATTAGGGTTTTTTGAAGCAGCTAGGACTGGAGTAGGTTTTTGACTGCTGCCTAAATCCAAGCTAGATGAAGCGGATGAAGTGAGTTTATTTTTCTCTTCAATGCAGGCAGTAGTAGTAGTAGTAGTTGTAGTAGTAGTATTAGTATTAGTAGTAGGGTTATTTTGTGGTAGAATAGGGAGCTTGAGAAATGGGTGTTGGGAAGAAGAAGAGGAAGAAGTTGAATTGAACTTGTGCAAGCACTCAATTATCATCACATGTCTATCACCAGCAAGAGTCTGCTCATGTGCCCTCATCTCAAGTTGCTTGTCAATGTTATCCATCTCTTGCTTCTTCCAAGTTTCCTCTCTGGCAACATTATCTGCATCTCTCTTCACCATATCTTGAAGAAGCTTGTTGTGCATTTCTTCTTGTTGAGCCAGCAACTTGTTCACAATGTTTTCACAAAAACCCTTGAGCATTTCAAACTTATTGTGCTCTCTTTTTCGCTTCTTGCTGCCTTTGGATTTTTGAATACCTTGATGAGTAGTATCCTCACATGGGTTGGTTTCAATAGCTTTAGTAGTAGTAGTAGTAGTAGTAGTAGTAGTAGTAGTATCATCTTCAACATGATAGAGTTGGTCATTGTAGTTCTTGGTGGTGTAATTGATGTCGTTGAAGTATCTGCTGCTTTCTTCTTCAAATTTGAGTTTGCATATTTCAGCACTCCTTTTGAATCCAAGCTCTGCAAGCTTCCTGCACCCGCCATACAAATAGAGAGAATAAATAAATATATATATATATGGGAATATATGGGAGCATTTAATGATTCCACTTGTGTGTCATCCTTGCTCTTTATCTCACTGAATATGAGAGAATCAGTATATATGTATAACTGATGAAGATCCATAAACAGAATTATCTTGAGATAATTGCGGAAATATGTATGAAATATGTAAGTACCTTGAGACATGTTCCCAAGTGGAGTCAGGAAGCCAATTGTCGAAGCTAGATCTGATCCTCAAGAGTGCAAGAACTTCATCCGCAGTCCAGGTGAGATGATGGAGAGATGTGGCATCTCCTGGAATCTCCAAATTGATGGACATCATGGTATTAGATTGTGAGAGAGGATGGTGGTGCAATGAGTGCAACACAGGAGGGTAGGGAGGATCAAAGAGGGGGGGGAAAGGGGCATGACCATGATGAAGAGGGAGTGATGTTCTTGATGACTCTATGAATTGGTGAAACTGTTCTCCGGGTACTCCACCTTCAAACATTTCTCCCTACCTCTTCCTTCCCTTCCCTTCCCTTTGCTGCTGCTGCTCACTGTAAATCTCTCTCTCTCTCTCTCTCTCTCTCTCTCTCTCTATCTCTCTCTCTTATTTATCAATGACTTTGTCCTATCATGGAAGAATAAATGCTAGCCCCCACACTCCTTTACAACAAACTGCACTCGCCTACCACTGGGCTCTACTACCCTCCGCTTCCTTTATCCTCCAATTTCCTCAGGCTCCCTTTCCCTAGGCTATTTTATTATATTTTATATTTCATGCCCAAATCACTAATTATGCTGCAAACTTAATAAAAGAGTAATCATAAATTCTGCTGGATTGAGTAATTATTTGTTTTTCCTTAGTAAAGATAGTAAGCATGAGAGAGAGAGAGAGAGAGGATGATTATTGAGTGCTCCGCGTGAGACCACGCGTAGAGAGTAGAGAGTGGATAGCAAGGGTTGAAAATGGTACTGAATTTTGGGGAGTATCATGGGTATTTTTAGAATCCAATGCAATAGCTGAAGAAGCTGATGGTGATGATGATGCTGTAATTAACGGCAAAGGATGGCAGCACACGTGAAAACATGCAGACACTGGGACCAATTATTTATTTAAGGAACAGGAAGGAATACATGATTAGAAAATTAGGCATAGGTAAAATACCTTTGGGTTTGGGTTTGGGTTTGGGTGTGGGTTTGGGTTTGGGTTTGGGTTTGGGTTTGGGTTACATAATTACATTTCAACCTCACTAGCTAGGTTCCGCTCCGCCGTGGACTTCCTTTTCTGAAAATTGAATCTTCAACCCTACAGAGGGCAAAACTTATAGCACTTTCCAAAATCGTGGGCCATGTAAATATTGCATATAAATTCTTTCTATCAATAATTCTGAAATTAGTAGAACAATTGAAATAGAGGATCTATAAGTTAAATGTTAAAAATTCAATTAACCGGCACGTGTAGTTACCCCTCCACAACTACCACCTCCACAACAAATATCATCATACAGTCAAATATGCCGGACAGGTAGAGATAGGCTTCTATATAGTTTGTATACATAGTTTGGTTGTTTATCATCACATAATTCTTAATATGAGATGGGCCGTCAAAGTAATAGTGTGCCTACTAGAAGGATATGAATAGTAAATGCTGGGAGGATCTTGCAGGAGAATGACACAACTGATGAGGCAAGAGATCCTTTTGTATCAAACAGGGGTACACAACTGGCAGCCCAACCCATTTTGTTCATTCTCAATTCTTCCAAAACTGTTTTAACTCGGAAAATCCGCAGTTCATCATGGACTCCATATCCCAACTGCAGTTTGCTCAATTCAATGATTTGTGAAATGCAACCTGCAAATGCATCAAGGACATCAGTTGAACGATACTAGTATATTCTAAACATTTGAAGTTATTGCGACAATCTTGCAAACAAGGCAGAAGAGGGAAAATCAAGCGGTTGGGGTCTTGTCATGGAGACTTGAGTTTCAGGAAAATTGAACTCTTCCACCTATACCCCATTTGCTCAAATTAACCAACCCCAACCCACCTTTACCAAGAAACATCAAGGCATTAGTCACACTCGAGTCAAGTTTGAAGTGAATCACATTCCAGGTTGGAACAATTTAATCATGTGGCAAGTCCTCTTATTATGCTAATCATACATGTGGGAGCCATCATGCAGTCAATTATGTGGGACCAACACCGGATATGGCCCGTAGTTAATAGAAAAGAGTGTTTGGAAGGACATACAGATGTTGAAGTTTTTAGCAGCTCCCGTATCACCATCGTTGCATAACAAGAAGCTGGGAGAGTAAATCCCAATTTAAGAGCAATCTGGGCTTCATTGGAATAAGTTTCATATATCGACTCAACTAGCTGAACTCCTTCAACCTTGCCTTCTGTGTCCTTATTGTCCGTCAATAGTTTTCTATCATCCCCAAAGTTCTCTGATTGTTTCATGCAATTGAGCACGCTGTTCCCATCAGTTGGATCCTCTTCTATGTTGACATTCAATGGTTTAGAGTTGGCAATTTTGTCAAAATCTGTCTCCGCCAATGGTCTATTACCATCAGTATATGGAAGTACTTCCCTGCAATAACAGATAACAAGAAAATTTACTATCCACCTCTACACCAACAACACTGCAAAAACATGATTACGATAAAGCAAAAGCAGGCATACCATTCAAAGTCCATTGGTTTCTGGAAAACCCGTCTATAACTTCCAGTCATACTGCTCATTGAGAATTCCCTAAGATACACAAATTAATACATTCGGAACAGAAAGTGGGGGTGTATGTGTGTGTGAGTGTATCTATATATATATTTATATTTTAGAGAGAGAGAGGAGAATTCAGTGAGAAATAGAGAAAGGTTTTCAGTGGCGCACTTGACATTATGCAAGCTCTCTGTCAAGCTAATTCCATCCTGATTAAAAAAAAACAATTGTTAACCAAAAATAAATAAATATCAGAAGCGCAAATAGAAATTATAAAGCGAAAATAAAATTCACTGAAAAACCAGTAATATGAATGTTAATGAGTTTGAATCTATTCTAGCCCAGATGCACAAATATTAGACTTCCTTCAACTCACAAAATATAGAAAATAATCCAACAGAATTTCATTATAACGAGCACTGTGAATTCAGCAGAAACAACAAACCTTCTTTGACAAATCTTGATAAACTTTAGCTATATCATTCATTGGATATATCACCTTTGAACTGCCAAAACAACAAACCATGCTTAGACAAGAAAGAACGACCTTAAAATAGCCAGAATAATTTAAAATCAGGAAACATTTGATCTTCCCTTACCCTGGCATAGGAAGGATTATGTCATTAATTCTATAGTTTCCAGAAAGGATATCTTCTTCAGTTAAAGCCTGCCGGATGGTAGAAGCTATCTTAATATAATAACAATGTTATATGAAGTTAAGAAATTTTAAAGTTTGATAGCGATCTATACCATTCACACTCAAACCACCCAAGTAAATTCAAAATGAGATAACAATTAGAATGCGAATAAATTAGATTCAGGTCCAAAATCAAGCTATATAAAATAGGAATTTGTTGCTCATAGGATCTTTTGATTTTGGAATATAACAAACTAACAAACAATTTAGCCTGATTTTTATGTCTCAAATATCATGTCACTCCATTTTCTTTTTTTCTTTTTCCGTTGCATGCCTGTTAGGTATAAACATGTGAAGAGAAAAAGAACACATTATCTTATGTACCAATCAATATCATTTAATCCCTCCAAAAAATTCAAGGTATAATTTATCATACATCGTTCTTTGCACAGCTTAAAACTAAATAATGTCAAAAAGAAAATAGATCAAGCCAGCTCTTAGCATATTGAGCATGCTCACGTGAATTAGAACCATCATTGATTACTAGACAACAATCCGTACCTGATTGAGTTCGTGATCTTTACCACTAAAGCACATGCTAGATATACATATTGAAACCATTACCTATCAGCTTAAACTTTTGGGTCAATCAGTAGTTCAACAGTGTTAGATATACATATTGGGCCCCATTACCTATCAGCTTATGTTTTTCGCACGAGGGGGAGTGTTAGATATACATATTGGACCCCATTACCTATCATTTTAAGCTTTTGGGTCAATCGATAGTTCAACAGCATATATTGACAATACAACCAATAGGAGTAGTTGCCAACTCCAAAGTTTTCAACAACTAAATGCCTATGGTTAAAATATAGATCCAAACTGAAGTTGTTGATCCATTTTTGCGGAGTACACAGTACCCACTTTAATCATCAGTGACTTTTCATTCTACTGCTGCATAAACTAAAAGATTCCATTTCATAAATGTTTTATATATTAACAATTTTATTCAATAATATTTCCGAACTACATGAAAAACATATCTTAGGATGATAATGTAATATAAGGTCATGCATATCGAGAACTAATTACACTACAGAATTCTGATAATGAGGGTCACTCATATTAAGCAATGCTACCTAAGAAGTTGTTACACCATAGGAGATGATGATAACATATAAACCAATACTGAAACGCAATACCCTAATAGATAGGTAGGATTAGCAATGACATCATCAAATAAGTAACTCACCTTCACAGGTTTGTTTCTTATTTCAGGCAGGTCAGTTCCAGAGATTTCATCTAAATTACTACAATCATGTGTCTCGTTAGAGTTGTCGGCTTCACATTTCAAATCAACAATTCCTGTCACCTTCTCAGTATCATTCCCTTTACATTATACCAGGTCTCCCAGCACAACACAGTTTGTTCCTACACCAATATCTATTGTTAAAAGTGGTAACACAACTTTGACAATGTACGAAACCCACTTCATGGCTTGGTCAG
>JAYMTB010001780.1:0-10283 GCA_036897585.1 Francoa sonchifolia | reverse complement strand
TCAGACACACTCAGAAGACTATATAATGATTAAAAAAAATTTGAAGGACATATAGCATTAGCAATATCAATAATAATTTTCATGTTTGCCATTTGACAACCATTATTCTGGAATTTGAAAACTGATCCTTTAAATTTAAAAAAAAAACAGATCTACAACAGGGTTGATCATATGAAGCTAGTAAATTAAAATAGGCATAGTTCAACAAAAAAAACAAGAAAAATCTTTATTTTGGACCTACTGGGGGAAGAAAGACAGAATTCAGAAATGAGGTAGCTGGAATATAAAAAATATTGCATATGTTTGTCATAAAAAAAATGCAAGTTTCTGTTATCTAGAGCAAAACTTCTAGCAGATATCCTTATGCAAATATTCATAACCATAAAGAAAAGTAAGAAGCTATATTGAAGAAAATACACAGCACAGAAAATCATTTTTACAGTCATTTGAAGAAAATATTCTTCCCACAGATTTATCAAAGTACAGTCATTCAAAATAGTGTCAATGTTAGGAGCTGGACCCAAAAAATAATCCATGGAAGTCCAAATGTGAGTTTGTGCATTTCTGTCTACATATGTGGATGCCAGTGTACCATAAAAGTCATAAAGCAGAAGGAGGAACAAAATATGTGATCATAACCATAAAGAAAAGTAAGAAGCTATATGAAAAACAGAATTATATGGAAGAGTGTTCCCAGTCATAGAGCTTTAAAACCAAAACTTAGTCAGCTAAGAAGTTTTGTTGAAGCATTGGAAGATGCTTCTCCAGAACTCACATTTTTACTTGGTGTGACCTTCCTCTTTCGTCGTTTACCTTTCTGAAAAAGCAAAAATGTTCATCAGCTCTTATCTTGATAACTAGCAGATTAGTGTTTTAATAAATAACAAAGAAGTGATACACAACCTGTTCTTTATCAGCAAGCAAAACATCAGTTGTAGAATGTGGGGTTTCCAAAAATTCAAGTAACTTTGCAGAGAGTTCTTCCTGAAAACATTATGTAGTCCATCAGGTTATAAAGAATTTCAAATGTCAGATCATTAACTATTACCAACCTTTTTTATACTGGACTTGTTTATCGCTATATTGAGAACATCACAAAAATCGATCAACTTTTCTTTAACACACTTGTCGAGCTTCTCTTTCACTTTTTCCTTTTGCTTTTCCTGCTGACACAAAAGAACTGATTACTAAATAGATAATGAAGCATGAATACTATTAAACATAAGTACAATTATCACAAATGAATCATGGCAAGGACTTGATTCTATTTCACCTGATATATGTGTTTAAGCATAAAACATGCACGAAAATAAAAGAATATCATTTGCATATATTGGCAGATATAAGTAAACAATCATGATCGATCCATATAGCATTAAATACCTCATTCTCAACCCATACATAACCTGAAAACTGGCCTATATTTTTCTTCAAACTGTGCACCTGTAAAAAAGTAGAAAGACAAAAAGAGAAATATTAACATCTCAAGGATTAACCATTGCTCATTTATATGCCTTTGGAAGAACTTCTGTGTTGTTTGGAAAACCAACAGTAACGACACAAACTATAAGGCACCAGCATATAAAAAATAGATAGAACATTGAAATGGCTAAACATTACCTTTGCTTTCTTCCCAAAGAGTATGGTGTGAAGTGCGTTCAGATTCTCATCTGGTTTTCGCTTTGACAACTTGAAAGCAACTGAAACACTTCAGAATATCAGACAAAAAACCAGGCTATGAAGGTGGATCTTGTTCTACACAATGTGGAAAAGAACAGAATACTATACAGATGTATCCAATTTCACCTCACCATGCTGATATTATTTGTTTTCACCTCTCATCCTCTATCATAATTTGAAATGTGTGATGTACCATTGAATGTGTAATCAATCATCTTCTAAAATCACCACTTAATAATGAAACATGGCAAATGACAGTTTTACAAGGTTACCAAGATCTAAGATTAAAATTCTTATATGTGTTGAACATATCCCACTTCTTGCAAATAACTTTGAGAACACGACAAGAACAGATTGAAGGAAGCAGTTTACTAATCATTGCTGATACAAATAACTATTTCCTTGTGAAAAAAGTGGATGTAACCATTTACAAACAAAGAGCATACAATATTCACAGCAATAAATAGACCAACACAAAAATTTGAATCATACCATTTGGAATATCCTTAAGCTTTGTACCACGACCCTGAAATTCCAAAAACCCCAATTACCAACTCGAAGCAACAACATACAATTGTTCAAAAAAATCAAACACAGATATCACATCTTTTAGCACCATACCTTTTCAATTGACACTGGTTTGCTACCAGACGACCTTGCAACCGAAGGCTCCGAGTACCGCTCAACCACCTTCCTCTCCCTCATCGGCCTCTCACTGCTAGGCGTGACAGGCTCTCCAGCATTACGACCTCTCTTCCTTTTCTTGCTTCCTCCATCTTCCTTCTCCTCATCCTTCTCTTCGCCTTCATCACCTTTCTTATCAGATCCATCATTTTCCTCATCCATCTCTTTCTCTTTTTTCTCACTTTCTCCGATCTCTTGCTTCTCCACCTCTTTCTCTTCTATCGTACCTTCGCCATCAGATTTCTTCTCTTCAACCGTTTCCGAAGCCATTGAATCACGAAATCAAATCACAAAAACAACTGGGACCTAAGATTGGGGCTTCTTGAGATGCAAATAGTGATCCGATTGCTGAAACCCTAGGTAAACAAAATTTGGGGGTTTTTTGAGATGAAAACAGTGATATGCTCGCTGAAACCCTAGGGAAGTGAAATTGGGGATTTCTTGAGATTCAGATAGTGAAAAGGATTGGAAGTAATTGATGAATGATTACAAATCCAGAAAGGAATGAGAAATTGGGAGGGAAATGAAAATTGGGGAAATGGCGGAATGAATAATTAGGGTTTTAGTTTATTCAAATTTTGATGCCCATTTTATTCCCGGGCTTCGTTTTTCTCGTGCGAGAAACCGATAAAATAACGGACGAAAAAATAATAAAGGCTTATTTAAATATCTTATATTCAAACTTATATGTCATATTTAATTAGGTATTCAAACTATTTTTTTTGGTTAATTGGATAATTAAACTTCAAAATTATATTTAATTTGGTACTTCCGTCAAATTCTGTCTAAACTTTCGTTTAATTAACTTTGGAGTAATTTGAATTTGACCCTAATTTTATACCTAATTAAATTTTATAAAAAATAAAAATAAAAATAAAAAGAAAGATTATAACCCAATATCATTATGTTATAAAAAAAAATTCTAACCCAATTTTCATAAAATTTAAAATGAAATGGAATGAAAAAAATTTATAATTGCCCAATTTTCATAAAATAATTGTGTTATAATTTGGGTTAAAAAAAATTCATTTTGAAGAAAAAAAATTAAATTTTTCTTAATTCAACATCTATATTTTCATAAAAATTAAAATTAAAATAAAATTATAACCCAATATTTTTAATTTCTGAAAAAAATTCAAACCCAATTTTCATAAAAATTAAAATGAAAATAGAATAAAAAAAAAATTAAATTGCTCAATTTTCATGAAATAATTGAATAAAAAAAATGAAAAAATAATTGGACAAATTACACTTGAGTTACAAATTTGACGGAGGTACCCAATTGAATACAATTTTGAAGTTTAGGTACCCAATTAACCCAAAAAATAGTTCGGGTACCTAATTAAATATGACATATAAGTTTAGGTACCAAATATATAAATAAGTCAATAATAAAATATTTTCCAAATATATTTATTTGTTATTACGGAGTTATTTTAAAATTACTTTTTATTTATTCAATTTTTTTAAATGGTTTAATCACATTTTCCTCCCCAAATTTATACAATTTTCACAGCCTAACGACCTTTTTTATTTTTATATATTTTTTTTTTATTTTGTAACACTTTTCTTTCTAAATTTAGTATTTGTAAAAATATATCCACTTTCGTCAAATCCATTAAGATTTTCTATTAACTTTTATTTTTTTTCTCTTTTCTTATTTTCTCCATTGATTCTCATACTAATTGAATCTTTGTCCATAAAATTCTCTCTTAGGATTGATTCAATAAACATTAAAATCAATTCAAACAATAAACCTAATTCGTAAAAGAAATTCATGACAAAAATCAAAACCATTAAAATCACAAGCTCTAAAATAAAAAATTTATGAAAAATAAAATGAATTAATTATACCCTAAAATATATGGTAGTTGAATTTTGCGGATTAAAGTTCTTGAATCGACTATTCTTGTTACCCATAAATATTTTTAAATAATTGATTTTGTTTTTTACTGAATCGGAACCCATAGGTAAATGAGAAAAAAATTATTTGGTCGGGAATTCAATTAGTATCAAGAAGAAGAAGAGAAAATAAGAATGAAGAAGAATTGGTGGAGAAAAAACAAGAAAAAGAAGAGAGAAGAAAGAGAAAGAGAAGGATAAAGGAATAAGGTCAACGATGAGAAAAAAAAAATTAACAGAAAATTTAATGGATTTGACGGTAAAGAGTTTTTTTTTACAAACACTAAAATTAAGGGGAAAGTGTTACAAAAAAAAGTTTGAAGAACTTGATGCGCAAAATATGTTTGCAACAAAATATTCGCAAGCGTACGGAGTCAAGTTTTAGTATAGTTTTTCAGCAAATACTGATATCGAACCCACATAGATTGATTTAAAATAAAACTACTAAATCGCAATATACAAATCCTAATTTTAACTAGATGATAGTGAATGAATTTGATATTTTTCTATAATTGATATAAATTAAATAACACAAAAGTAAAGATGATCAATTGGAGATACTAATGAGAAGAAAACCTAGAGTATTGATTTCACCTAACTATCTACTATGAATCTCAGTTATCTTACTAAGTCCAACTCAGTCTTCTCTAAAGTTTAAGTCAAGAATCCTTATTCATTCTACCCCCTCTCTCGAGTGCCGGGTGAATCTACTCTATATTAAGTAACACGACATCTCTAGCAATATTAAATTAATAAAGATGCATTGGGTTCTGTGATTCTTCTTAACGACTTCCTAAGAATTATGGCACCTCCTGATGTCTTCACTCTTCATAGGTTGTGTTATCTAGGTCCTACTTAAGTTTTCCCTCTCGTAAGCTCAACCTAGATACGAGATCATTCGTTGGGTGATCAAGGCAAAGAAAGCAATGAACACAAGATAAGACAATTAGTTTATAAGAGAATACTTTATTGAAACAAGAATCGAATACTTTAATTCATAGATCGAAAGTTGGTTACATCAACACTCTAGAATGTGTGTTGAGTTCATAATTAAATAAAAGAAACAATCATTAGTTATGATAGACATTACAAGATAGATAGAAGAAACCGTTGGAAATCCTCGATGGTGTGTTATAGAACTCCTTCGAGTGTTCTTCATCGTTCTCTCCTTGTAGCCTCCAAAAGATCCCCAATTGTGTTTTCCATCTCTATATTTATAGGCACTAGGTCAAACTTTTAGGTCTTAGGCTGAATTGGACTTTGAAAACCCTAAATTTTCTTTTTCTCCTCGCATAAAACAAGTTTCCAAAATTTTCGTCGGGTGAGCATCGCGGCGCCAAGGATGGGAGCCACGACACCGGGCTCTCGGCCATATGTTGATGTCTTGATGGCACCACGGCGCCCTAGGATGGCGCCACGATGCTGCCCTTTCGGGAAAACTGCACAAACTTCATCGCTTTTCCTCCCTTTTGCTTCCTCTTCCGCATGGCTATCAATTTGTCTTCATTTTTCCTTGAATTTGTGCCGAGTTTAACGACTCTTTCTCATCGTCTATGATCTATGACAAAATCATAAAACTTAGATTAAATACCTAAAAGTCTTGATAATCTATAACATAATACGTATGAAAAGGAATCTAGAAATCATACAAATTTTCCCACAATCAGGAAATAGCAGAGATCAAGTTTCGTCAGATGTTAGGTGCATTAAGGACATCATGTAGATAAAATGTCTTGTTACCACGCAAAGCTAGCTTGCAGGTACCAATTCATTTAACTTCCACTTTGGAGTTATTTCGTACATAAATTCATCTTGATCCAACAGGTACTCGACGATACTCAATGTAAGCTTCACGATCTCTCGCTACAAGGTTGGTGGCTCCTGAGTCTACAGTCCACGTTGGACAAGATTCAGTAAGGAACACACAACTAGAAACGTAAGCATGAGTAATAGGAGTTGGATTGGGTAATACATTTTTCTGCTCAGTTTCTTACAATTGTTGCATTCCTTCTTTTGTTGTGGACAATCCCTTGCGAAATGCCCAAGCGTGCCACAATTGTAACAACTCCACTTCCCTTTGCTTTTCCCTTTCTTTCCACCGCGCAAACCCCTTTTGCATTGATTGTATTTTCGTCGTTTAGGCGCTGGTCCATCATTCCTTCCACTATCTGAGTGGTTCATTTTTCCGTGCTTGAACTTTCTTGCTCCTTGTGATCTAGATTCAGCAACATATGTCTTTTGAGTAGGATTAGCAGCTTCTAAGCGTTCATACTCCAGCTCAAGATGACATCCAACATCATCAAAGGACTTGATGTTTTCATTATGCATCAAGTTCACAATCATATGTTCACAGTCTCGTGGAAGTGATCTCAGTACAGCTTGCACTTGCAGCTCATCATAGAGAACATGATTAGCATTCTTTAAATTTCTTATCATGTTTGACATCTCCTTTAGATGTTGGCGCATCGTATGGTTTTCTCGTTTCTTATAGTCGTCTCAATTTCGTGTACAAGTGCCCCCAAACTTTTCTGTAAGGACATTCCACATCCCTTGAGCCATTGCGTACTCTTCATACTCACACATGATATCATCTTGCATGCTACTTAGCAACGTAATTCGAGCAATGCTATTTTTCTGTTTCCATACATGGAAGGCGTGTTGATCACGCCTGTGTTGAGCTGAATTTCCCTCCTCTGCCTCAAGCATGTTATGTTGGAGGGTTTCCAGAACCTCTTGCTCTTTAAGGACATACTAAATCTTGCGATGCAAAATATCATAATTTTCACCATTCAGTTTCTCTTCTCGATTCAGTTTGGCCACAATACATTTACTAGCAATAGTCATGGTTTTTCTAAGCTATAAGGACAATGTAATCACAAGACTTTAGATCATTCATGTATCGTTACTAACAATTGCATTCTACTTAAGTTTGTCGCATTAGCAATTAAAACAAAAACAACTCACTACCATCTATGAGATCGAAAGTTCACTATGTTCCCAATCATCTCCCATTCACTAGCAATCTAAAGTTCTCATATTTAATTCTAATTTTGCGCAAATAATTTAACCTATCATAAGTGAGCATTCAAACATAATTCTTCTTATAAACTCCCAGTGGGCAAACACTTATTTACACAACTTATTCTTTGTCATTCGTCAACAACTAACAAGGGTATAAGGTGCTCATAAAGACAACATTTCTAACGTAAAATTTTATCCCTAGCACCTCTCCAGTCACGGTATGCAGAAGGGTAACCACTATCGTAGTCACTCAACTTTGCAACATGAGTTACTCTTGCTTTCTTAATAACTCGCTTTGCTACTTTTTCTTGCCAAAAACTTATTCCTCTTGCAGTTGCGTATCTAGCACATCGAAGATTGGTGTGCAGTGAGAGCATGGTAGTTCGCCTGACTGTTCTTGTCAATCGACGCTCATCCATTTGTCAAGCTCATTTATAATGTCGATAAATAACACAATCGTCGTCTTATATGGTGAACTGACATTTCCAAAGTACAGGATCATCTCTTTTTCCTGATTCCAATCTTCAGGCAAGCAAAGCTTACTTGTGCTCTCTCGGAGTTATAAACTCTCCTGGCTCGTAGGTAAGAAAATTGTACAAATCCCACGTATACTCAATATGTTCATCTAGACTAGTATCGAGATTCTTCTCATAGGTCAAAAAAATTTATTTTGTACCCATACTTCTTATCTACAAACAACATTAACATGACACATACAATCATGTTGTCGTAAACACCCTATCATGTGATTTTTCAAAGCTTGTGATTCACATATAATTGAGTGCCAAGATACTGTTTGTAATAAGATAGAGCATACAAATACAAATAAATGGCAACTGATTTTATATTATTCGGATAAAAAATGAATTTTCGTTTATTTTCCGTAAATAAAAAATATTTCGAAAAATTTCGGAAAAATTACAGTAAATTGTAGACTTAAAACCGAGGTCACATAAAAAATTTCGTCGAAAAATAACCTCGGGAAGGGCCTACACACGCCAGCACAAGCTGCTGCGCATTGGAGTCACGTACGTTGACCGGTCAACATTGACCAATCACGTGATACGCACATGCCGTTGACCGCCGGTAACTGTCTCCGGCCGCTGGCAACCGGCCCGGCGCCAGCTCCGGTCATTTTTTTTGCAAAAAACCCTAAAAATTAAATTTTTCCAGAAACCTTTGAAAATTCATAATTTATTCTACGTTATTCCAAAAATTATGACATCAGTGCCATATGAAAGATAATTCCGAGATCTTTCTAACCGTATATCATATTCATATCAATTTTGCATGTGGAGTGCAAATTTTAACGTAAACGCATTCAGTCCATAAAGAACAAACATGCAAAAAATGCAAACATACATGATTTCATGCCTACGATGGGAATGCATGCGAACCCAGGCTCTGATACCAATGTAGGATTTCTTAAATAACTTGAATAAGCAGCGGAATTTACCCGGTTTTCCTTAACTTCTATGAATTCTCCACCGGTCAAGAATACGATCACAATTCGGAATGTATCCTCGTGTACTAACAACACTTAATGAATTAGTCAATAAAATCGAAAAAACCTTAAGGCCTTATGCCTTTCGTATATCTATTCGTAGAAGTATATTTGCGTTCTTGTATCTGTCAATATGAAAATCAGTTTTTCATATTGACACGGCGATTGGCAACCGTCACCAACCGCCGGATCGGGTCAGCCCATCATGGCGCCCCAAGACTCATGGTTTTCGGGTCGGGTCAAACTGACCCGGAACCAATTTCTTACATAGCAATAAAAAGACATGTTTCTGAATTGCACTTATGTAAGTTATAACATAACGTTCAACCAAATGGACAGTGTTCCTATATTACTAGATTATTCCCGGATATTGGACAATGATATGATAAAATCAATAAACAAACACAAATCCAAGTTTCAGGAATCCAAAATTGGCTCAATGAGAATCAAACAAAACCAAAACCAACATCACTATAATCCAAACATGAAATCCATTCACACCAACACATCATCACCCATAAACACACACACACTCAAAAGCAACAAAGAAACTCAAACAGAAAATAAACATCCAAAAGTCGCAGAAACAGCATCAGCATCCACAAAGCAAACACACCAAATTGTTTCAAACACCAATTCCATCTATGGAAAAGTCCCAATAGAAGAGAAAACTAAAGAAACTGCTGGGATGACAAGTTTTAAGAATTGCTTACCAACCAATCCAAATTCTTTCCTCTGGGCTCCTTCCGATGAACATTATAAGGAAATTTTTTGGATCTCACTCAATTTCGTTTCGTGAATAGTTTAATTGGATTTAGATCGGGTTAAATTTAATTTCTGACTTTCTTGAATAGTAGAACCTATTAAGATTTCAAACTGTTGGTCGTTCAGAGGTTAGAACAACCGACATGTGGTCACTATGTGAGATTGAAACGACAGGTTGTTTAGTACCTACGACATAATAGTGTAGATCTAGAACTTTTGGCTTCGAGCTTCCAACTCAAGTTCACAGGCTTACTAATTTATACAATTTCGTTAAGGGTCTTTTTGGAAGTACATTTTTACTAGTCACAAATATTTGTAAGAATATTTGGGAGTACTTTTTTCTGTGATTCTTGTTGTAGAGTTTTGTTTGTAAAATTTGAAGCTACATTTTATAGAACCTATTTCTAGAAATTAATACTTTATAAATTTAATCATTATAATATTTTAGGATTCATGGTAGGATTTTTTTTAAGTCTATCATAGAGGATAGCCGCATCAATAGCTAAGTTCTTATAATAGACTGAAATATAATTCAGACTTTCCAAAAACCTTTGTAATTGGGTTTTATCCAGTATTTTATCTGAAAATTTAAAAGCAAATTTAATACTTCTGTGAATGAGAATTATCTTTCCCTGATCAATATTATGACCTAAAAATCTAATATTGATTTGGAATAGGCTCATTTTTTGTTTAGATATAACTAGATCATTCTGGATAACTATTTGTT
>JAYMTB010001779.1:0-10284 GCA_036897585.1 Francoa sonchifolia | reverse complement strand
AGATTTCAAGTGTATTATGCCCAATAAAATGATGTGAATAACTTGTAAGGATAGATATACATAAAATGTAAGGCTCTGTGTGTGTGTTGTGAGTACCCAACCAAGTTAATAAATGTAACATCGAGATGTCTGTTTTGCTGCAATCTGAGATCTCAATAGTTCTTGATAGATAGAAAGGAACATGAAGAATCAGTAAAATCACCTCTGAAGTTTGAACCACAAGACAAGTGTGTAAAATGAGAACATGGAATAAGATCCACAAACAAATCGACAGGTTAATATATTTTAATGCCATCCCAAATATACCACAAAAGAAAGTTTTATAATTTCCGATAACAAATGAATATAAAAGAACTTTGACAAATTATAACACATCAAACAACATGCTTGGATACTTTCTATTATCTGTATAAATGTACACCAACTAACTTGAAACATTTGATATATATAGTTCATAACATGGTAGAAAGTCCACGCAAGTTTGCATCAGAAGCTCTGGCCTGGTACTGCTCCTCGAAGAGTTTTCACTGCATTATCATATTGGACAAAGCCCATGAACCAAAATTCATGGTTGTCGACAGAGATAACTTGGATGTATTTTTCGGCCGGGTTGACTCTGCTTGTTGATGGATTGACTGCCCTCAGCTGGTGTAATGGAAGAACGACCTTTTAACATATGAGAAAAGCAAGCATGTTAACAGCCACTAACATAAGGTGTTTACCATTATCATGAATCAATCAAGTCATTTCCGGTCTGTGTTTATACACAATGAACCTTGCAACTTTCAACTATTCAAACGGAAAACCAATATTACCTTATAATAGCTCCATTCAGTGCGGTCACCAACTTGGTAAGAAAGAGGATTATCGCTGCAAAATCCAAGCTTTGCTGTTGACAAATATAAAACTCCCATAACTGGACCAGCGGATGTGGACAGGTAGCATGCAAACGTATTTAGAAGTTTCTCCTCAGGAACTGTCTCAAAAGTTTGTCGGAAGACCTTTTCATAACCACCTTCTGCAAGAACTTTTGTTCCCTGAGCAATTCTTCCGACAGCAGCATCAGCAAAACTAGGACCTGTTTTCACTGATGCAACAAAAGGTAAAGTGTGTGTACTGCATATACCACAAAGGGCCTTGCTAATCTGAGACTAATTAATCAGTCCTTTTTATACCTGTAAATACTCACAGCCAAATAGAAGCATGCACGTTAAGAACCTAAATCGCTAGTTCTCAAACAATCAAATGCAAAATGTAACAGCAGAACATTAACTCTATTCATGCAGGAGAACATATGTCTTAAACTAGGGGAGTTGAAGTAGACTACACAAATTCTCCACTAAATTCAGCAAAAGTTTCTAACTATATAATGCAAAGGGAAGCATCAGAGAGACGAGCCAAAGTTGCTCAGGAACTACACATTTATGTATTCCAGAATCACAAACAGTATAGTATCAATTACAACAGCAAACAAACATCTAAACACACCACAAGTATAGCATACTTCACAATTTTAAATTATACAGACATCAAAAACTACACATTTCGCAAACAAATAATCAAAACACACTCACAGTGCTGCCACACGTTCCCAGCAAGATCCTCAGCCTTCTTTGTAGCTTCCGCGGCCTTTTTTCCCCATTTCCCAAGCGCATCCTTCACCGAATCCATTTTATCTGTCAATTTCACAGTTCATCAGAATCAACCGACACTTGCAATAATCAATACTTCCAACCAAATCCAATATATATAAATGAACTTCTACTTACTCTTAACAGACGAGTCCGGAGCAGATGAGGGAGAGATATAGGGATTAGACTCCGGCGGCATGGTAGTGGCTTCAGGTTCAGAAACCGGAGCTGGAGATTCAACCGTAACAGGAGTATTAGCCGGATGTGCAGGCGGCGATTTGGAGCCAACGGAGACGGAGGTCCACTTCTCCACAACAGGAGGAGGAGCATCGAAGTCGTTTGGATCAAGCTTGGGATACGGAGCGTAATCGGCTGTATGAGAACCCTGGTGATGAGGCTCCGGTGGTTTAGCAGCGGTATTGGAAGGATCGGATTGGTGCTGATCCATGATTCTTCAGGCGAAGACGAAGAAGGAAGATTGGATCAGAATCTGTGAGATTTGGATTTTGCTTCTTGATGTGGATTTGCTTGTAAATTATGCTTTGGATCATTAAACCGCTAGCCGTGAACGTCACATTTATTGCCGTTGCAGTTCTCAAATTTATGGGCTTCCGCCAAAGTCCGAAGTCAATTTCAGCCCATCCGACAAAGAAAGCCTACAAGCCCAATAACTCACAAGCCCACCAAGCCCACTAACACACAAGCTTACAAGCCCAAAATCCCACAAACTCGCAAGTCTCCACACCTCAAGTGCTATAAATAGGTAATTTGGCAAACATGAATTTTAAAAGTTTCTATCAAATTACCGTTTTTATGAAAATATATACCAAAATACAACACTTTTTGTTGAATTTGCGACAAATTCCTGTATTTTAACACAGATGTCAAAAGAACAATGTTTTTGATCGTAATTTTATTAAAATTCAATATATTGGTCTCATTATTGGTGGTAGTTTTAGGTATCAAATCAAGCATTTAAGATTGAGACCAATAATTAAATCGAATCGGTTGGGACAAAACCTCTTATGTTTTTTACATGGCAATGAACAATGAATTAGAAAAAAAGACACAAATATGTGGAAATAGAGATGAAAGCTTTTTACGAAAAAAAGCTTTCCCTAAATTAGGGTAGACACCCCCTTTGGTCATGTCATTTCATCCTCATCGTTTCCTTGCATATAGGCCATGTCTTTTTACTTCTATCATAGCGCCTTAAATAAAGCCTATGCATCTAAAACCAACTTTGCTTTTATCTTTCTACTTTACAGCTTATGTGCTATGCTAATGCTATCTTCCTCTCTTATTATTATTCTTTGGGTTTTTTTACTTAGTGTTTGTGCTATTCTATTATGCTAGTTAGGGGTTTCAAACGAGTTGATCCCATTAGATATCCCGTTGGAAAATACACTTCTATGTTAGTTAGAAGTATCAAACGGGTTACTCTAACTTAATTCAATCTGACCCAAATGAAAACGTGTTATTATATGTTAGTTACATGTGTCAAACTGGTTGATTTAACCAAATTCAATATGACTCAATTGATATACGTGATATTATATGTTACTTAGAGATGTCAAATGGATTAATTTCGCTTAATTCAATTTGATCTAGTTGAAAACATACTATTATATGTTAGTTAGAGGTGTCAAACATGTTGATTTAACTTTCTTCAGTCTCATCTAATTGAAAGTATGACTACAATAATTTCGATTTTCATTATACTAATTATTTGTTTTCCTAAATCCCAAAACATATTTATCAGAAGTTAAGACTCTAGTAATATGGACTACTAACCCTAATTTGATCGGCAGCACGACTGGTTTACCCACATGAAATTTCGGGCTATTTTATTTAATTGACCATTTTAACATCATTAATGTTAATTGGAATGTATCATATTAAATTGTTTATAATTTTGAGAAATTTGAATTGTAGTAAATAATGCCGAACACTCTTTTTCAACATTTGTCTCGCTCTTATATTTATAAAAGTTATTTGAAGAGAAATGACCCATGAAGATGATAATTTTGATTGTTAATTTTCTAGAAATGGTGCCTATTTGGAAATGGAATCAATGGCTTTTAGGACAGCTTCAAAAATATGTGGACAAAAATTTGACATGAAAAGCTACATTCACATGTTCAATTTTCTTTATGGAAATGTATTGTCATGCTCTTGGTCCAATTACACATTCAAATTAACATAAATGGGAAGGTCCCAAAACATATGCTGATAATGAAAAGTCATGAGCCTTTTTTTTCTTCATGACAAAGCTACTAATTAATTCAAATTCTTTTTTTAAATTCAATTTCAAACAATTATACGAATATCAAAATCCTTATACCCATAAGAGGAAACAAAATAGTAAGCAGACTAACGGACCGTAATGATCTAGTAATATTTCATGTAATTTCAAACATTTTTCTCTATAAATTTAAGAGTAAAATTTCTCGAAGAATCTAAAACAACATTTTCAATAACTTATTCATAAGAATATTATATGGATAAAAAAAAGTGTTATATTTTGGACCACTTTATATAAATGATTGGGCATTAGTATTTCCAAAATTGAAATTGAGTCATTTTCCTCTCTCTTTTTTCTTCTTTTCTTTTGCATTTGTTTGTATTTGAGATTAAGATACCAATGAGTGAGTTAGACAAGGAATCACAATTATTATTATTTTTTATAAAAAAGGAAATTAAAAGTTTACAATAAGAATGTATAATCTTATTATGGTAATTGGGACCATGGAATATTGCCATGCACTACTACTTATAGTCGATAAAATGGGTCATGACCCATTAAAAATAATCAACACATTTTGATCGGAAAATTTTAAACAGCAAATATGTGCACATAACTCGCTCATATTATATACAGATTGAGTCAGTCATGACGCTAATTTTAACTTATAACTTGATTCTTAATATCAGTACTCAAATATATATGAACTCAATCTAATTCACCCGTCCATTTTATTTACTTATTTTTATGCAAAATAATAATTTAGAATTTAGAATTATTTAATTTATTAATTAAAAATGGCAAGAAGTCTTGACCCTTTGGTAAACTTGAAGAGTTGTGTAATGGAGGCACTTTTTAAAAGTAGTTTGATTTTTCATAAATTAAAAATAATTATAATCTTTTACTTAATTATTAATTATAAATGGGAATTTGATTACGTTACTTAGCATTAGTTATAAAATATTGTAATAAAGTTTTATATTATTAAAACATTATTCAAACTTGAAAACATATGCATATCTTAATTCACACTTTCAAAGCAATAATATTTATATATTTTTTTGTCTAATGTATTGGTTTCAAGTTTATGTTACGTCATAGTAAAATTATTTAGGAAATATTTATATTATCTTGGGAATAATCAATTATACACATAAATCATACTTTTTTTTTCCTAATAAATAATACCCATTATTATTATTATTATTATTTCATACCAATAAGTAAATAAGAGTAACATTTTTCTTAATATTATGAAATTTTTTGTTTTATTAAGAAGTAAGAGTGATAATAAGGGTAAGAATTCATATTTTGAAATTTTATGTTCAAAGTTTTTCAAAATGTAAATTATTTAACACGAAGAAAAAACACAATATTATGCGTAACTGAGTCAAATTGAATAAGAACTTGACATTATATAAATTTGATCGAATTTTAGTTTGACCGCTCAATCTAACCGTAAGTATGCGAATAGCTTAATTCAATAGATTCCAATTATAATTTTAATATAACTTATAATCTTCAATATTTAAATTCAGTTAAGTGATTTAAAATTTAATTAAACTCACAAAATCATCAAATTCAATAATAAAAAAAGTCAAAATACTCTGAAAAAAAATTTAACTAAAATCAAATTCGAATTTAAGTCAAATCGACCAATCAATCTTTATAGTGGGTCACATGTGTAAAAATATTGATTTAGATAGGATATCTAAATAAATATTCAAAAAGGAAGGGGTTATTTTGCAAATAAATAGTATTATAATTTAGAAATAATTATAATTAATTTCAAGATGTAAATAAAATAATAGAAAAAAAGACAAGAGCTTCTAAGGAAACCTCAAATGGAGATCCATGGAGAGCTATTGATATTCATCAAGTTGAGAAAAAATAAATCAATGGATTCTTTAATAGAGAATCCCAATGTTCAAAGACGACACACCCAGCACATTAATCTTCACTCTTCACTCTTCACTCTCCCTTCTCTCCCATTAAACTAATCCCCACCTTCATCAATCTCTCTCAGACATTGATCTAATCAAGATTCGTTTTGATTCGATTCATTTCGATTGGATTTCATAGCTACAACCGAAACCCTAGATCAATTTTCATCAATTTCTGTATCTCATGACAGAAGATCGAACAACTATATCTGAAGATGATGATCGATCGCCGCCGCTGGATCTCGCCGTTGTGACGACGGAAACTTCGAATAAAACCACCCGTAACGCTCCCATGGAGTATCAGTCGCCATTTCCAGACCAAGTTCTTGAAAATGTTCTAGAAAACGTGCTCCATTTTCTTACTTCTCGCCATGATCGTAACGCTGTGTCATTGGTTTGTAAGTCTTGGTACCGCACTGATGCGCTTACTCGATCTGAGTTGTTTATTGGGAACTGTTATGCTGTTTCGCCTCGCCGTGCGACTGAGCGGTTCCGTCGTGTGAGGTGTTTGGTGCTTAAGGGAAAACCTAGGTTTGCGGATTTTAATCTTATGCCCGCGAATTGGGGGGCGCACTTTGCTCCTTGGGTTACTGCAACGGCTAAGGCTTACCCTTGGTTACAGAATATATATTTGAAGCGTATGGCAGTGAGTGATGATGATCTTGGTTTGCTTGCTGAGTCATTTCCTGGATTTAAAGAGCTTATGCTTGTTTGCTGTGAAGGATTTGGAACTAGTGGGCTTGCTGTGGTGGTTAACAAGTGCAGGTATGTTGATTAGAAGCATTTTTATGGGTTTTAAGTTTTTGTAATCAATTTGGTAATTGGATCTGTTTATATGAATGAGAAGTGAAAGTAATTCATTCTTGGTTTTTGTTTGATTTCATTTCTCTTCAATGGAAGGAAATGTGTAGATCTCAGCTTGACTTGATATGCTATTAGTACTATGATTGTTTCTGATGTGTGTTGCTGCTTGTGAATCATAAGTATGGTAGACCTGCTTAACACTCAGATGCTTTGGGTGTAATTGTACGATGATATTGTTAATGATCTTTTGCAGATACCTTAAAGTGCTTGATCTGATTGAATCTGAAGTTACAGATGATGAAGTAGATTGGATATCTTATTTCCCGCAGAGTGAGACATGTCTGGAATCTTTAATTTTTGATTGCGTAGAATGCTTTATAAACTTTGAGGCATTGGAGAGACTGGTGGCTAGGTCACCTTCATTGAAAAAACTTAGATTGAATCGCTGTGTCTCGATTGGTCAGCTGTACCGCTTGATGATTCGAGCTCCTCAGCTCACGCATCTTGGGACGGGCTCATTTAGCCCATCGGAGATTGGGGTTCAGGGTGATCAAGAACCTGATTATGTCTCTGCTTTTGCTGCTTGCAAATCGTTAGTTTGTCTCTCTGGGTTCAGAGAAATTGTCCCGGAATATTTGCCTTCTATCTACCCAGCTTGTGCCAATCTCACCTCGCTCAATTTTAGTTATGCAAATATCAATGCGGAACAGCTCAAGACAGTCATATGCCAGTGCCACAAACTCCAGACTTTTTGGGTACCGTCTTCTTTGACAATGTTCTATGAACATCAACAGGAAATTTATGATTTTATAGCTTATTGTTAGTTGCATTGTGTAGGTCCTTGATTCAATATGTGATGAAGGGCTTAATGCTGTGTCTGCAACATGCAAGGAACTTCGTGAGCTTCGGGTATTCCCTTTTGATGCTCGGGAAGACAGCGAGGGTCCTGTTTCTGAAGTGGGACTTCAGGCGATTTCTGAGGGTTGCAGGAAATTGCAATCTATTCTATATTTCTGCCAGCGAATGACAAATGCTGCTGTCGTGGCCATGTCAGAGAATTGTCCAGATCTGTTGGTTTTCCGGCTTTGTATAATGGGCCGCCACAGACCCGATCATGTGACTGGAGAACCTATGGATGAAGGATTTGGCGCCATTGTCTTGAATTGTAAGAAACTCACGCGTCTTGCCGTATCTGGTTTACTTACTGATAGAGCTTTCAGTTATATCGGCAAATATGGGAAATTGGTTCGCACACTGTCAGTTGCTTTTGCCGGTGACAGCGACATGGGGCTGAAATACGTTCTTGAGGGCTGCCCTAAATTACAAAAACTTGAGATCAGAGATAGCCCATTCGGAGATGCTGCCCTGAGTTCTGGTTTGCACCATTATCACAACATGCGATTCCTCTGGATGTCTTCATGTAGATTATCTCTCCAAGGTTGCCAAGAGATCGCTCGGGCAATGCCACGCCTGGTGGTGGAAGCAATGAGGGATGATTACAACAGTGATGAGGAAATGAATGATTATGTTGAGATTTTATACATGTATCGCTCTCTTGAAGGGCCACGGGATGATGTGCCAAAATTTGTCAACATCCTTTAACTTCTATGATACAGTTAAGACATTGCTGCTATTGGGAAGTTGAACCTGCAAGAGGGTTCATGCAACCCGCCTAGGAAGTTGCAAATTTCATTCAAACGGAAGCTCTCTAAATGACGATAGCGGTTCTTTTTTGCTTCGGTTCTTTCAGAGAGCTGGTAGGCGGATGACTAACATGGAACATAGATTGCTCTACCAGGAGTTAGACCATCCAAAGTTGTTGTATTGGTACGTTTCTAAATTTCAATTTTTGTTTTTTCTGCTTTCGTATTCATTTATATCCTAAACGAAGAACACTAAAAGACGAAGGGGGTTATCAACATTTGCACCAAATCATATGCCCCCAAGACGAAGAAGAGGGAACTGTTGTGCAAGAGGTAGAATTCACACGGACGAAAGAACATAGTTCATTTTTACTTTGATTCAAATTCCGAGGCTGATTCATCACTCTCTCTCTCTCTCTCTCTCCAAAAAATGTTTGTTACTTTTAAATGTGTTGTTGTAGCAGCTGACAGTTGGAATTTATTATTGCTATTGCTTGCAATGTGAGATGGGTAATAAATGTTAATATATGGATGGATGGACCATGTTCCATTGTCTAATGGATTCTGTCTTTCCCATATTTTATTTGTAACAGTATCAATTGACAATGAGACCCATTAATTATATATGTAGAAAGTACATTTCTCGGGTTCCCCATGACATTTTCTCGCAATTTGCTTATGATCTTCATTGCATCCCTCATCAGCATATCATTCAATTTTGGATAATTTCGTGATTTTAGAGTTTCGTACATTAGTGACACCTTTTATTGTGGATAATATGTTTGAAAGTGGGTCCGAGAAATTCGATGATTTGTCACAACCCCTTGAAAGTGTCATAAAGCATCTAAGACCATTAATCAGGAGTTCACACGAGAATGATGTGTCATATTTTGATTTGAGGATGAGGATGCATCGGTCCAAGCCAGTATGTGCAATCTCCTCTAATAATTAGAGGAGAAATGTATCTACTTTTTTTGTTGGTATTGCATCTGGCAGGAGGTAGAAAGCAAAGAAACTTATCATCAAAGTGTGATCTGACTATGCAATTGAATAAGCCATTACCCATGTCTAGATGTAGCAAGTGGACCAGTCTTAATAGTTTATTCACACAAATAGAAAAAGAAATATAGAAAATAAAGGGCATTTCTCTCTCTCTCTCTCTCTTTCTATCTAGTCATGAGTGAAGTATTTAGGCTTTCTGTGGTTCAAAAATTCGAATTCTAATGAAAGACTTGAGATTCTTTGATCCTATTAGCATTGCTTATAACAATTTTTGAATTCTGTTTTACAAAGACAGTCATCCAAAGCGTTGAAAATGTAAACATCAATTCATCATTTGATTAAGAAATTTTTGATTAATCAAATGGTCATAATTGATTAATCACTTCCACCCAATAAATATCGACCTAATAGACAAAAGTACCCTTTAACTATTCGTTAAAATTCTCTCTTACAAAATGAATAATAATAATAATAATAATGAATAATCTTTGGAACTAAATGATATATTTTCCATTAAGTGGAATTTTTTATTTTTTTTTTCTTCTAATATTTAGGAAGAATTATTGAAAATTGAAAAATAATAAAAGACAAAACCAAACTTCATGACATAACATATGATAACATTGGATTCTAGTCCTACTAAACAGCAATTTTCCACTACCAAAATTTCTTGTTTTTTTAGTTGACCAAATCCATACTAATTTCCATCATTTTTCCACTATTAAATTAAATATTGTTTCACTATTAAAAATTCAATATTCAAGATTTATAATTTAAATGCCATTCTTAATTTTTTTTCCAAGTATAAGCTTTCACTCCTAAAAATCCCACATCAAATTCGACTCAAAATAAATCCGACCACTCTTTTGTGAGCGTAATAATCACGAAACTATTACGAATAAAAACAAGTCTAAGCTAAGCTAAACAGTGAAGTTTTATATGATATCATTCATAACTTCATATGAAAATGCTTACTTTAGATGAGGCTGACATTTTGACATAACTTTTTAATGATT
>JAYMTB010001778.1:0-10284 GCA_036897585.1 Francoa sonchifolia | reverse complement strand
ATAGGGTGATTGCGGTGTGTGGGGGTGTGTGAGTAAAAATTAGAGATGGTGGTGCAATCGATTCTACCCGGCGTACGATAGCATTGCCATATACGTGGTACTGCCTTTGGCTTTGGCTGACGATGATTCTAGTTTTTTCTTCCCAATTTCATTACCCCTGATTACCATTTTTGATGTTCCTGTTTTTTCAAAGAAAAAAGAAAATTAATTAATTAATTAATATTTAAACATGACCCTTTTTTTAGTTTTTTTATTTTATTTTTATTTTTAAGAGATAATGGTATAATTCGGTTTGGAAATAGTTTTTGGATTGAAATTAAACCACAGTCTAGTTGATTTGGTTTGATTTTCAATTTTGACGGTACTAATTTTAAAACTGAGAAGTACATTATCGTATAGAAAGTGATATTGAAATGAAATTAAGTTGAATGAGTATAGAAATAAAACTTCTATGAAATTTAGTTCGGGTAATAATAAATATTTGAGTAAAGGAGATTTAAGAGGTTGTACGAATTTTAATACAATAATTATATATTTTAAATGTAATGTCGCATAGATATAGTATTATTTCTGTAATATCTATATCAAAATAATTATATTTTTTAAAAGTAATGCTGTAATAATTTTAGTAGTTAAATAAATTGATTATTACTTAATTTTCAATTAAATTGATATTTACAATAGGTAAGAATATAATATAAAGTTTGCTTAATTTTTAAAACACTCTAATGCATCCAAAACCCAGCTCATTCATTTAAATTATATTTATCACATGATATGGTTTTTAATGATAAAAATTAAGAATTTAACAAACCAATTTTCAAAAATATTATCAAGCCATGTCATATATTTGTATTATTATCTAAGCTGAGATCTTAATATAAAGTTGAATTTGAATAATCCATTGTCTAAGCATTTATTTTTGTGTTAGGTCAAAAAAAGAAAAAACCAAATTTGATTATTTATTTTATTTTATGTTTTATAAAAGAAAAAACAAAATTATTTTACAAACAGATGATTTTTGGGCCCAAAATAAGTATTAGGGCCCATTAGTCCTATATCTGAAAGAAGCAAGTCCAAGCCCAATATAAAATGGGCTAGAAGGTTCAACTTCTAAAGCCCACTCTCAACATAGCCCAGTCCAACTAATGTAATATTAGTTTGTTTACAGTTTGAATTTGGACTGGGCTTAACGAACTAAATCCAAATGGAGCCCAAACTCAAATAAATTAAGCTCCAATTTGAATTTGACTTCGACTCATCAACAGTCCTACTTTGGATCAAGCATAATAAATAGAAGACGAAAATAAAATTGAAATTCCAAACTCATATTCCATGTTTTTTAACTTACTTTATGATATAACACCGAAAAAATAAAATAAAATAAAAGACTGTTTAAAATTTCATAAAAAGGAAAAGGAGAAACGAAAGAAACCAAATATTCTGTACGGCGCCAACCAAGCATCAGCATCTGAAAACGAGAGGCCAAGATTCTTCCAAGAGATGATTAGCTACTAGTCCTGTTTGAATTCTGAGACGACAAGTGGCATCTATGTCACACCATTGATTAGATGCCAAGTGGCACAATCGCTGAAGCCGCACCAAAGTGGGGTCCGTATCCGATGACAAATCTTATTATCTTGTTAGGCCAAGATTTGGACAAGTGGACGCGTGGATATTGACAACGCACATAAAAACCTATTTATTATTTTTTCAAATACTAATATGTTTGTACTTTATTTGTTAATTATATATTTCAGAAAATAACGCTCAAATAAGATAATAAGAGAAATTGTGACAAGGACTATAGATGTCTTCAACATGACAATTTTCATTTATATATTTATTTTTTAATGGGAGTAATTATATTTTGTACTCAGATATTGACCTTGGAATAAAAAGGATTGTTTTGTGAAATTAATTATGCCACTAAAATTTTTATTAAAAAACGAAAAAAATAATTCTCATCAAAATCATATAAAGTAATTATCCCTATATTATATAATATAAATTTTGTATGTATTGTATAATTTAGATAGATTTAACGAGTAATATTTTATAAATGTCAGTTGACTCAATTAATAATGTTGAATTTGAATGGTTTTAATTTAGGAATAATTGGTATTCTCCTGTAAGAAAAAGGACAGTGATAGGAGGAATAACAGAAAAAAGACTTTATACGAAGGAAAACTTTAGGTAAAGGCCCATCCTTCCTTTCTTTGATACATAAATTAATGTTATCCTATTGCCATATAGATTCCTTTCTTCATAAAATCTCACCACCACCACCACCACCACCATCACCATCATAATTTACAACATTCTTATTAAAATGTGTTACCCTGATGTGCCTTTGATCCGCCTATGGAAATCCGCGGCCGCGGAACGCAGATGGTTTGTTGAGACTCCAACACTGATTATGGCAGTTGCAGAGGCGGCTGGAGGAGGAGGAGCTGGTGGTGGTGGGTTGAAGCAGTGCGTATGTTCGCCGACCAGGCATCCGGGATCGTTTCGATGTAGGCAGCATCATGGTGAGTATTCCTGGGGTGGTGGTGCTGGTCGGAATATTATACCAAATATTAAGAAAACTGATTAGGTTGATGAATTTGTAGATGCTTCATGTGATATATCATCATGTGTTACTTTAAATTTAAAATCAAGTATAATCTATGGTTATAATTCATCTTTCCTTTCTCCTCAGGTGAAACTTAAATCCGAGTAATTCAAAACATTGAACTCTGAATCAATTAATTTGACTTTGATTTTGATTCAAGTAGCAGTTACTTTATGAAAATATATGGAGAAGAACTAAGGTTTAAAATTGTTGACTCCGGAATGATTTAAAAATAAGGAATTTAGGGAAAAAATTTCTTTTAATCAATCAAACAATTAAACATAAGTTTTTCCAAAAAATAAATTGAAGCATATACCTATGATTGACGAAGAACACAGAAAAAAAAAACCAGAATAAAGAAGGAATAGTGGTAATAGTTTACATAAGAATAGGCTAACCGAAACTCCATATTAGGTTCCTGAGATAATCAACTTCCAAATGCAAATAATTGCAAGATGTGATTGACTACCAAATTATTAGTTCAAATATTCTTTAAATCTCGAACAACCAAAACCCAAGTAATTAGGCTAAGTTTCATGTTTAACACATTTTTTTGTAATTTCAGACATTTCTGAGGTTGCGTAAAAATGGCCATATGTAAATGTTTCTGTAACAATATAGCAGAAAGTGTATGACAAAACTCCAGTTAGTGGAATAGAACAATCTATGAGACTTGTTGTTCTGTGTATACATAATTAGTTCCGAACATGAAAAGTTCCTTAAAAAAAGGAAACCAAACGATTCCTCCTCTTATGGAAATTGATCTACAGAGTGTACTCATCCATCACATGAAACAAAGATATAATACATATGCAGCAAACTACTTTTATTCAAAGAATGGTGTATGATCAAACTGTACAAAGAGAAAATATTGGTGCTATTTCTACATGACAATGCATTAACACAACTCGTCATCGATTATTAAAGATCAGTTATAACTTGGAGATGACGTAAACCAACACATAATTGAACCATGTAAATTTAATGAACAATTGTAAAGTATATCCAAAGTGCTGCTTGAACAATGATCCGTTAACTCAACACCCGCCTCTATGCTTCTTCAAACTCGTTTCCAAGACAATATTATGTACAACACAGTCTCACTGCAAAACCAAATAAAAGTTCAATGATGAGCAAGAAAACCTAAATGCTAGAGGACTTCTGTTCCTTAATAGCTTAAGGCAGTTGTAGGTAAAAAGAACAAATTTAACCCGATACGCTTTTGCACTATGTATGCTTAGTCGAAAACCATAAAGGGTTGACTTTGGATTGTCTCATATCACCAACCGGACATTCTCTATAAGGGTGCAGCCGTATCTTAAATAGCATTGGGTACATATTTGACATTACAGCCTTAAAGTGTGATTTACAGAGAACTACATAATCTAAAATAATGTACATAGATCCTGACCTTTGGATAGCAATCTTGACGGACAATTGTCTGGTTGTTTGTATTTACATACACCTCGCACGATACTTTTGCCTGATGAATATCTCAACAGTTTAAAACTATTGGGATAGAAGATCAAATTGTAGTATCAAATGCATGTGTAAAAAGCACAGGAATAACATAGACAAAAGTATTAATGTCTATATTGAAGTAAGAACAAACTTTCGCAGTTGAACTAAAATTAGTACCAGCACATATGCTTTTAATCAGGCATTTTAAAGAAAAAAACATATGAACAATACAGATTGATAATAAAACATGAGGAAGTAAACCTTGTATGTAATAATCTAGTTGTTTTCACAAAAGAGGGTTGAAGCATACGTCACCAATTCTTTGATAACAAATTGACCAAGCTAATTGCAATGTATACAGAACTTGACCTCATAGATGTATCGTTTCATTATCATAAATTGTTGGAAACCCATATCACAGGCAGAAGCTTTATACTCACCTACTTTCAAACCCACTGACACCCCGAAAGTATGGTCCAAAAATCAAATATTACCAATATATATTGATAAGTAAAAATTGAGAAGAAGTGATCTCATAATATAATTACAAGGGAAAGATATATAGTAGCACCCCCTAAACTAAGAGAGAGACCCTTCGATGTTTACATCATCACATAGACCACTCTACTGTTAAATCTTATCAAATCTAACTCTTATGTTATTAGATTAAAAAATTGAACAATTAAAAAGAAAACTGATGGCAGGACTGACTCCACATCCTTTCTGCCTTTCAGGTGTGAACATCAAATATCAATAAGCAAATGAATGACATGTGCTCACTGATTTAAGAGATTCCAGGTAGGGATATATTTGGGGGAAAAACCAAAGGTAAGACTGAATGTTGATTTGATCTGATGATATAACCAGCTAGAAAGAGATATTTTGATGATAATTTCCCATAAAACCTAGATTTCTCATCAAACTCCTCAGCTATGGATTCCAGCACATGTAATGTCTCTCTCGCTCCGCCTCAACCCAATTTCTTATTGCCCAAAAGGAGTTGTTACTGACCCTAGCACCATCAAGGGAATAACAGTTTGTGCAGTGACAGGAGAAGAAGTAACTAAAATTACTTCTTTTCAGACAGAAAGACCTATCAAGACCCAGTTGTGAGCAAATAACTCGTAGTTTTTCCATAGTCTATTTGATTAAGGCAGACAGCCAATGACTAAGTTCGAGGGATGATAACAACCTCAAAATTGTGCTGACTTTTTATCCTACCAATCTTTCCTCAGCACACACATTAACTTGCTGCAACATCTGAAATCAGCTGCTTCTGTAATTCTTTCATCCAACCCAATAAAAGCATCTTTGCTACATTTATCTGAAAAGTCATTTATTGTTAACAAGACACACACTGCTGCTGTTCTTTCTCCCCCTCTTTCCCTCATCTACTTTTTTCCCTCCCACTAAACTGTTTTAGTTGCAGTGAGTGACCACTGACATTCTATCAGCACATTGTGGTTCCCATGAAGGAAAACTTTGCCCAACTAAAATCTGCTAATTTAGTAATGAAATAAGCATAATTTTGAACATGGGCTTACCAAAGAAGCTGCCAAAAATCTCATAATTGAATTTGACACAGTAAATTTAAACTTGAATTCTAAAATAAAGCCAAGAATTATTGCTGCAGACAATTCAATCACTTAACTTTGACAAATTGCATCCAAAACATGTAACCATAATATAACTCAATAAGAAAACCAAAAAGTACGAAAATAGCAGGAGTACCTCAAGAGGAATTTCAAAGAAGAAGAGCCCTAATTTTCCTTTCACAGCCGTATCAGTATCAAAAGGAATTGCACCTCTAGCAATATCCTCAATCAAATAAAACACATCATGAATAACCTCAAGTCCATCAAGATCAAGCGTAGCATTAACATACGAAGATCCTCTAGCCCTAACTCTTCCTCCATCCGAAGTTACAAACCCTAACTCCTTCGCTCTATACCCAACCGAAGCAACAATTGAGTCATAATCAAGCGAGAAGAAATCTCTGTTCCGCACGTTGATCACCAAAGAGAAGGAGATATCAAGACTGAGTTTCGGCGCAGAGTTGACTCGGACGTGGTTGAGGTGAAGTCTGGCAAGTTGAAGAGCTGGATCTGAGGGATAGAGGAAGAAAACGGCGACGGAGAGGAGGAGGATTCCGGCGGAAAAGAGGAGGAAGCGGCGGAGACGATTGGGCGGGGGATGGTAGTAGGGGAGGAGAATGATGTTTTGGGAAGGAAGAGGAGAGTAGGAGACGGCGGAGAGATCCTTTGACTTCGTCGCCGCCATGTTAGCCGGAGTTTGGAAAAGAAATCGGTTTAATTGGAAAATAGAGAATTTATTGTATAAGAAAATTATGCACCTGGTTCATGTGTGTTCAGGGCATTTTCGTAATTTTAGTTATAATATAGTGGTAAGCTTTATTACTTTATGTAGTTCTATTACCACGGAAAGAGGTGGCCTCATGTGGGACCCTTGATTTCAGTTTCTGTTTCGTTACGGCAAAACTTGGTGGTTTGGTGATAGCGTTTACGCATGGTTCTGGAACTACTGGTTCATAGGAAACGAACGACGTGTCGTCTTAGACTGTTATAGGAACGACTAGTCGTTTTATACGGTTCAAAGAACGAAAGGTTGTCGGCTTAAGCGGCCATTAGTATGACAAGTCGTCTACAGTAGCCTTTAGAACGACGCGTCGTCTATAAATGCCATTAGACCGACAGGTCGCATAAAGGTTGATTAAAATCAAGCAAGATAGAGCAAAAGTAAGCAAACTACCAGTCAAAATGGAACTACCATTCTTACCGCCGCTGCCATTTTTGTCGATTTCCATCAATTTATTCCTTCTTTTATAGTTTCTTGATTCATTTCTATCTGAAGAGCTCCTGGAAACTGAGATCATTTTCTGATTTTCAACAAGTTGTGATCAATTTTTTATCAGTATCTTTGATTGGGTTTGTATTTGTGAGTGTGAATTTGGATCGGTGGAAAAATGGCGAGGGCAGGAAGCAAGAATATACAAGCCAAGCTGGTGGGTATGTCTTCCCTTATATTTGTTTTTGTTTGTTTTGATTTGTATGATTATGGCTAGTTCTGATTTTGTGCATAGATGTATTTGTTGGAAAGTGAATTAGGAATATATATGGATTGAGTTTATCAGATGGAGATTTTTGTTTATGTGATGAATTGTTTTGTGTATTTTTCAACCCTGATGGTATCATTTCATTTGTTGCTTTGCAAGCTAAGTGTTTGAATGTTTTGCTGAATCAGATTATTATGTTTATGCCCTTTTATTATGAACCTAATATCCAAATATGGCTCGTTTAATTCAATGCTATAGGATTGTGGCCCTTCAGAGTCTCCACAGTTTGCCAAATCATTTAATCTAATAAGAATTAAATCTGTCTAACTAAAAATATAAGAATCTTAATCTAACAAGAATGGATCAGTGTGTTTAGGAGCTCCAAACTGTAGAGTTCTCAAAGGAACCCAAAGGCTTTTAGTTGATAATAGATAACTTTAATGAGATGCCAAGGTAAAGAGTATTCTCAATCAAAATGGATGTGTCGAGGATCATACAGAATATCAATTGGATAGATAATGCAGATGTGCAATTGGCCACATACATTAGTTTGAAGTTTGAATAATTCATCATAGAATTTGTAGTGTCAGGGGTTATTTCTGACATACTGTGTGAACTTTGTTTTATAGATGTACAATATGCTCTTTACCGTTCTATATGAAGTTGAAATATTACCAGATTTTAAACTTCTTTTCCAATATGCACTTTATGAACTCTTTCAAAAACGATTGCAGAGTGTTGTTTTACTTTATCAATCTTGTTGAGTCAACAGGGAAGCATTATAAAAAAAAATTCCCATCATCATGCTTTTCTCAGGTAATTCTGGGGGACATGGGAACGGGAAAAACAAGTTTGGTGTTGCGATTCGTCAAGGGCCAGTTTTTTGAATATCAGGTTCACCTCCATTATTTAAAAGTTTAAATTATTCTAACAGCTAATACAAAGCCTTTTACCGTAAGTTTTATTCTGCAGGAATCGACAATTGGGGCAGCCTTTTTCACTCAAGTTTTGTCTCTAAATGAAGCCACTGTAAAATTTGATATATGGGACACTGCAGGACAAGAGCGATATCATAGCTTGGCTCCCATGTATTACCGTGGTGCAGCTGCTGCTGTTGTGGTGTATGACATAACCAGCATGGTGGGTATTACTGGATGACATATTATGTTTATGTCTAGCATTGTGTATACTCATTTGTCTTCGTTAAATTTATAATACTAGTTTACCTTAAATGGATTTCCATATCTATTCGTTTGTTATATACTTTCTGTCAATCAAACTAGTAGAGGTTGTTGGAAGAAATTATTATTTTCTTGATCTCTTTTTCAATCAACAAATCGTTCGTTTTTATTGTTCTCGTTATGTGTTTAGGTTTCATGATGAAAACTTGTTTGAGAATTTTATTATGAATACATCAAATCCTTAATTAGACGAAGGGTATCCTATTTCTAAATTGGGAACCCATTTGACTGGTTATCATGGTGATATATTCAGGATTCATTTGAGCGAGCCAAGAAGTGGGTTCAAGAACTACAAAGACAAGGTAACTCACAGAAACTCAGAGGTGTCCTTTGATGTGAAATTGGAATGTATGTTAGAATCAACATCTTATTTAAATTCGTGTATCAGGAAATCCAAATTTGATAATGTTCTTGGTGGCTAACAAGGCTGACTTGGAAGAGAAGAGACAAGTCCAGAATGAGGTAATCACCAATAATTTTATCTTCTTATCTTAATGTTGTTCATTTAAGGACAGGAAAACCCATTCTTAATTAGCAGCCTAATTATTTAAGGACTCTTCTTACCTATGATTTGTCTACCAAGCTGATTTTTCAAGGATGCTAATTTCCATTTGCAATAGCAACTTCATCTGAAGAGAAAGTTTATCGTGGTGATAGGTTCAATGACAGTGACTAATGCATTTATTAAGATGCATAATTCATGTCTGTCATATGAACATATATATGGCACTTCTTTTTATTTAGCTTTTTGATGAAGATTGACCCGTCTGAATCAGTTCTAAACATTTCGCAGATTCCCTTTGACACTTGGCACCTTGAGTTTTCAAACTAGCCTTAGATTGGTACACAAATTTGATTTTTTCTTAATCCTTTCTAATAATTGTGGCAGGATGGTGAGCAATATGGTAAAGAAAATGGTTTATTTTTCCTTGAAACATCCGCAAAAACTGCACAAAATATCAACGAGCTCTTTTATGAAATAGGTAAGTCTATCATTTCAATTAATGGCTAGGATACTTGATCATCATCATATCTGATGCAAAAGAAAGTTTGATGATTCACAAGAGTCTGACCAATGATTTTTATGGGGAGATGAGGAATTCACCAAAGAAAAGAAAATTGTGCAGAGCAAGTAAACAACATAAAAGAGATGAATAATCAAATTTCTCTCAAACAATTTAACTTAGAGAGTTACAAATGTAATAGCGGTCGAGGTCCACAATAAATCCATAATTTTGTAGTTTCAGTTCACTGATGATTTTGATTCTTGATGTATAAGCCTTTGTCAGGGTTGATTGTTGGAGTTAGCCCACAAGTTCCTTTACGTGCTGATAGGAAAAAAAAACGTTTCTTTCCTTCTTTTGCAGCGAAAAGATTGGCAAAAGCAAACCCTTCCCGTCCAAGTGGAATGAAATTGCATCGAAGATCACAGGAAAGTGGAAGAGGAGGATTCTGTTGCTCTGGGTAATACCCATATTGCTATTTTACTGTACATAAGTACCCAATATTACTATTCTCTGCATTGTAATTTTTCTTAATTGTCACTAGCTTCGAATATTCACACTTTCATCTGAATAAAGTTTGGAATTTTCTTCATCACTCTATTGATTGATAATATGAAGTCAATATCATGACCTTAATCCTTTCATAACTTTAAGATTCCGCATGTGAATTGACTCTTTTTAGCGACCCAAAAGGAATAGTCTTCCCTCTGTGCAGCACTCTGCATTTGTCTTATCAAAGCTTAGCGGCACTTTCAAATGCTTATTTGTTAGGACTGAATCTGTTGCAAAATTTGCATAGGCTGTTGATATGGTCATAACAATTGGGTACAAAAACTCAAAACACAAGAAACAAGCACTGTCATTAATTGTAGAACTCTCCAACACTATCTT
>JAYMTB010001777.1:0-10286 GCA_036897585.1 Francoa sonchifolia | reverse complement strand
AGAAGATTGTCACCACACATAATAGCAAGTATATCAAAATGTGGAAATTCGACATTTAAATGGTACGATATTGATTCTTTGTGGAACGAAACTCTTCTCATTTTCCCTAGTAAAATCAAAATTTGAATGTATCATTTTTTTTCAGAAGGAATTTGATCAAAGGTATGTATTATGTATAGAATAGAATCCATGTTATTTGATTCCAAATATAATTTAAATTGAGGTAACACAGAAAATTTTGAATCCAATAGAATTGATTTGTTTCAAGTTTTGTATGGATTATTTCGGTCTAAATCAGGATTTTAAGTCGCGAATTTAGTGAATTCTTTCAAAGCATTAAGTCAAGAAACAACCGTATTTTGGGAATAATTCCCATATTTAGGGTAATTTGAGCATTAATTTGAAGAACGGTAATTTGAAACAAAGAATCTCAAGCTAAGCCCAAGTGAATACTGAGAGACGGATCAATATAAATTAAGGCCCAGAATCAAACCCAAGACAGGCCCAATAACAGGCCCAAAAATGAGACTAGGCCCAATACCTGACCGAAGCCCAGGCCCAAGAACAGCTGATTTGGTTTCTTTTTCTCATCTTCGCCACAGAAATCATAATCCGAGTTTCTGGAAGAAACTGAAACCCTAGAAACGAAGCGAATCAAGCCATGGTGTGCATACGAAAGGCGACGTTAGACGATCTACTGGCGATGCAAACTTGTAATCTGTTTTGTCTACCGGAGAATTATCAAATGAAGTATTACTTTTACCATATACTTTCATGGCCGCAATTGCTGTATGTGGCGGAAGATTATAACGGGAAGATTGTTGGATATGTACTGGCGAAGATGGAGGAAGAGACAAATGAGTGTCACGGTCATATCACTTCACTCGCTGTTCTTCGTACTCATCGGAAACTTGGATTGGCTACGAAGCTCATGACCGCCGCTCAGAATGCCATGGAACAGGTCTTGATTTGAAGTATTGCACTTTTTATTGTTCTATGATTGAATCATTTTCGTCAATACCTCTTGATGATTGAACTGCTCTAGATGTTTGTGTTAAATTTTTCCTCGGCTAGGATTGGGGATCTGTTGTGTGTTGATTATATCTCTGATCTGATAGTTTATACTGTGTTCATCATTTCCAACATTTATAGGTTGAAGTTAATTTCAGCCATTGAATCACTTAGATGTATGAGCTCAATTTGTAACTGTTTATGGTTGAATCTGCCAGTTCATTGTTTAGAATCAACAAGTGAGAAATGCAGACAGTCACACCATATAAGCTGAACTTATGAGTCCGGCTGTTAATTTCCATATGATATAGTTGTTATCAGCTACTCAAATGTTAACTTTTTTCCTTTGGTTGTGTATGTCCAATGGCTTTGGTTGACGAAAATCACCCAGTTTTGCTCACACTATTTTGAACAAATTCTATACTTCATTGGCAAAAAGAACTAGACTATATAATCCACAGTGTGAAAAGCAACTATTTACTTCTAATCTTAGAACCAAACTAAAATTTCTGAAGTAATTTGAATATGATATAATTGGTATGAGCTACTCAGATGTTAAACTTTTCTCCTTTGGTTATGTATGTAAAAGGTTTCACCCATTTGATACTGTTCTCAACTATCACCATAAAGATATATGGTCTAGGACAAATTCTAGCTGAATTTAAGTATCACTCCACTGAACCAGCTTCTAGTAGCAAAACAAACATGAGCATGAATTCTGGCAATCAAACTTGGATAGTTTTCTTACCCTTTTACTGCAATTGGACAGGTTTATGGGGCTGAGTATGTTTCTCTGCATGTGAGGAAGAGTAACCGAGCTGCATTTAATTTGTATACGGGGACGCTTGGGTACCAGATTCATGATGTGGAGGCAAAGTATTATGCAGATGGGGAAGATGCATATGATATGAGAAAGGAGTTGAAGGGCAAGCAACTTCATAGTCATCACCATCACCACCATCATCATCACCATGGAGGTGGGTGTTGCTCAGGTGAAGCAAAGAGTGGAAGCCAAACCGGATACTAAAACTGAGGCAAAAGCTAACTCGTCAAAAGCAGGGTGATGGAGAAGGTAATTTTGTGTCGGAGAACTAGTTTCCATTCTGTTCTGGATATGTTTGTCACAGTGTAATGAAATGTTAAGATCACGTCAATGAAGCTTACAATGCCATGAAGCATTGAGAATTTGTTTAATATTCGATCATAATTTGTCTGGCATACAAGATAACCTTGTGATATTAGTGCTTTCTGTTGATTTTGTGTGGTTCATTTTATCCGAATTATTTGTATTGATTGACAACGCAGTCAACGAACTTGCTCGACTTAGCTCAGTGCATAAGACCAAAACAAATATTTACCTCTTTGTCAAAAAAAATAAGTAAAGGTTACTTATTATAATTTTATAAATAAAAAAAAGGTTTAAATTCTTTTTATAATGTATTTAACGAAAAGAAAAAACATATTAAATTTTAGCAAACTAAAGTAATAATAATAAATTATGAAATATATATTAAAAAATAATAAAAAAAATTAATTAATATTTTCGCCCAAACTATATAAGGTCACGGAACGGGACGCGGCCGGCAGCAATTCGTTCCGATAACGTTTTCCCGCCATTTTTCGCTTCTGGAATCTCTCTCCATTCTCAAACCCTAGCTCTCACTCTAGCTCGTTGCCTTGCTTAACTAATCCATCACGCTAGGATTTGTATGATCGCGTCGATATGAAGCGAAGCTCTAAAAATTATGAACCGCATTCGACTATGGAAGAGCCTCGCGTGAAACGCCCAAAATCCACCGGGTTCGTTGACTTCTTCGCTTAATCACCTTATATTTTTTGTACCTCGTTTGTTTATTGTGGAAATTTTTGGAGATTTTAGTTTTGTTTACTGTGGTTTTGAGGTAAGGGTTGAAGGTTAGGGTTTTGTGAAGATTTAGTATTTCGCGTTATGTTTGGCTGTTGAGAAAGTGTAGGAAGAGAATGAGAGGCATTTTATGTTTTATTTCTTGTATTTCTCATATAGTTGAACTTGTATAAACAGAAACTTTGAAGGAATCGAGCAATGTTCAACAACTGGAGTGTCTTTGGTGAAATATCCTAAAATTACCAGGTCGGTCTACGCCTTAGTTAATTTGTGATTTTTCTGATATATTTGGCAGAGGATCAGGTGCAGGGAGAAGAAAAGGAACTGATGCTGTTTTCTATTCTACTTTTCATATGATTGCTTGCAAAAACAAAAATCTCGACTAAACTGCTTTTGCGCTAGTGCTACTGTTAGGTTTTCTGGAGATGGGTTCACTTTCATCTACCTTTTAGACCCAATCAGCTGAATTGGGGATGCTACTTAATCTAACTCTTTTTGAAAGCTGAAATAGGCCCACCTGTGTAATCAAACAACTATTTTAGCTTAGGTGCATAATGTGTTAGCCAGTTTCTTTCAGAGGGCAAGATGATTTTTTGGCTGGAAGTATAACTGCCATCGAGCTTTCTAACTTCATGATCTATGATCACGTGAGATGCAAACCTAGTCCTCGCCTAAATCTTGTTGTTGGGCCTAATGGGTCGGGTAAGAGCTCTATTGTGTGTGGTATTGCACTTGGTCTTGGTGGTGAGCCTCAGGTTAGTCAATTATAGCAGTGTGACTGATCATAGTAGTTATTTTGCTATAGATTGTATAAAGATGGGATCTTTGTTTGTTGCAGCAACTTGGTAGGGCTTCAAGTATTGGGGCATATGTGAAACGTGGAGAGGAGTCTGGATATATTAAGATGTATTTGAAAACAGAAACTGATGAGCCAATTACCATTACACGTAAAATAGATACCCGTAATAAGTCTGAGTGGTTGTTGAATGGTGAGAATTTCAATATATGTTGGTGTTACGTTATATTGCGTTTATGTAAATTTCTAGTGGCTACTTAATTCCCAACCCACTTTAAAAATGTTATTATCTAGCCAACCCAGGTGAAAGTAAATCAAATGTTAGTTACCCCTGTTTTTCTTGTTGCAGGGAAAGTCATGCCAAAAAAAGATGCAATTGACGTAATTCGAAGTTTCAACATCCAGGTCGACAATTTAACTCAAGTGAGTTCTTAACGATTTCTCCTAAAGCTAGGAAGCAGACAATGCCATTCACATTGTCTTAATTCTATACTGATTTACTCTGTAAAATGTACTTAGCTTAGGGGTTTCATATTTGAAATTATAATCTTTGTTTTATCCTTAAGGGCTAACAGAGATGTGGCATTAAATAGTTTGTGATTAATGCTTGCTTGAGTTGAGTTGAGTATAGTATATTTTCTCTATTGTCTTATATGTTAAGCTATAATATGATGTGTGAGATACCTCTTTGTTTAAACCTGGGTTTTGTTTTACAAAGAATCTTTTGCTAACTATGGGCTTTTGACTTGGAACTTAGAGTTTGTTTTGTTTTTCCATGTTTTCTTTTGGGGTTTGGCATGGGGGGATTAGTTTTTACCACAAGACAGGGTGTGCGAATTTGCCAAGCTAACTCCCGTGCAACTTTTGGAAGAGACTGAAAAAGCGGTTGGTGATCCACAACTTTCAATTCAACATTGTGCCCTTGTTGAAAAAAGCAGTGAGTTGAAGAAAATTGAAAGAGTGAGTTCATTTGACTCTTTTGCAGAACTTCTTTTACGTTATACTGCTCATTTAAACACTATCTGTCTTGATCCTAGGCGGTTGAGAAATTGGATGAAAGTTTGAGTCAGCTGAAGGCACTTGATGCAGAACAAGAAAAGGATGTTGAACGTGTCCGCCAAAGAGAAGAACTTCTAGCAAAGGTTTGCAGTTTCTTTTTAATCAGTAATGTTTTTCTACCCTCGATGATTAACACTTGACTTTATTTTGTACTCTGCAGGTTGACTCCATGAAAAAAAAATTACCATGGTTGAGATATGATATGAAGAAAGCCACATATATGGAGGCTAAAGAGCAGGAGAAGAAAGCAAAAGAAAAGTTGGATGAAGCTGCAAAAACTTTAAATGATCTGAGAGAACCTATTGAGTACGTAACATGAGTTTACTGGCGATACTAATTCTTAAATCATGTGTATGCAGCTTTACTTGAACTTGAACCTGAACCTCACATAACCAGAGTGGAAGGCTGACTCTGTCCAGGAGAATTCTTATTGGAGTGACTACCATGTTATCGCGTATAATTCAAAGTCTGATCATTATATCATCTTTTATGGTTAGACAGTATAGATTAGGGTCAGCTGCCCATTACTGAGTGGGAGTCTCTTGCTTAATACTTTCATTATATCCGTATTTTCAAACTATCAATGTTTTTCTTACTATAATATCTGGGTTGTGGCTGTCTTTCTAAGTTTAATGTAGATTTTAAAATATTTTATGAATTTAATAACATCAATTTCTTGGCTCATTTGATTCTTAGTGAAAATAAAGGATAAGTTTGGTTACTATAATTTAGTCATTGTTGACAGAGAGTAATTTTAAGTGTAACTCTTTTGACTACTTTACTTGGATTTCTGCTGAGATAATTTAAGCTGGGAATGATGGTAGTATACATGCTATCAACCTAAATGCTGACTGTCATAATTTTATATAAACCTCCTATTATTAAGCATTTTTCTGGCCTTATTCTAAAACATCTCTTAATATAATTGGTTGCAGTAAACAAAAGCAAGAGAAAGCACTATTCGCTGCTAAAAGTAAAAAGCTTAGTAGTATCATGAATGACAATGCTAAGGAACGTATGGAACTTTTAGAGGAGGAAAATCGTTTGGTGAATTAAACTTTATGTTTCATTTTCATTTGGTAAATATAATTGGTGAGTTTTTTCATTTGCTTTATTCTTCATTATGTATGTGTAGGGGGTGCAAGTACAAGCAAAATACAGTGAAATGGAACAGTTGAGAAAGCAAGAAGAATATCGTCAACAGAGAATTTTGAAAGTCAAAGAAGATCTTGTTGCTACTGAGCTAGAACTTCAAACTTTGTCCCCTTTTGAACCTCCTAAAGCTGAACTTGTAAGTTAATGTTTTATTAAATGTTATACTTATTTGGGTCCGGATGTAGTGGTAGTCTGATATTGCATATTACAATACTAATTTTCTTGGTGAAGTTGGACCCACAAGACAAGTGGGAAAGCTGCTGCAATTGGAAACTATAAAGAAAACGGCTATGTGCAGGAAGACATTGTTCAATTCTATAGTCCCAAGGATTTATGGCCTCCTTATAGGCATATATGTTATCTGTTCAGATAATTAGCACCATATATACTTGTACATAAATTTCTTGTCTCTATATCCTCTGTTTAAATCATTTTTTCTTTCCAGGAAAGATTAGCTACTCAAATTTTGGAACTAGGAGCTTTAGTGAATCAAAAGAGGGATCATAAGATAGAGAAGGAAAAGCTTTTGGCTCAAAAGAAAGGAACACTGAGGCAGTGCCTAGATAGGTAGAGTAGATCAAGGTGTTTCATTACGGGATTTAGATGTCACTTGGAACCTCTTTTGCTTAATCTTTTATACTCGCTATCTGCAGGTTGATGGAAATGGAGAACGCAAATAACAAACTTTTACAAGCATTGCGGAACTCTGGAGCTGAAAAAATATTTGATGCTTACCATTGGTTGCAGGAACACCGGCATGAATTGAATAAGGAGGTTTATGGTCCTGTGTTGCTTGAGGTCCGTATTTCAAAATTCAGATTGTTGCGTCAATTCAAGAGAGCCACTTCTACTATTCTTTGACATTGTTATTGTGGGTGCAAACTCAGGTTAATGTATCAAATCGGACACATGCAGACTATTTAGAAGGCCACCTTCCGTATCACATCTGGAAGGTATTTTTCCCCCTTTTTGAACAGTCCACCACCCATGCGCCATTTCCCCCCCTTTTTCAGTAACATTCCATCAGGCTTGGCAGTGATTTATGTTGCTTGATTTGCAGTCATTCATTACTCAGGATGCTGGTGATCGTGATGTTTTGGTAAAAAATCTTAGGTCATGTGATGTTCCAATTTTGAATTATATGGGTGACAGCCATCATAAAAGATCCTTTCAGATTTCTGAGGAGGTACGTTTCACAAGTCTTTAATAAAATACCGCATTTGAACTGGTTCCAGGTTCTTTATTAAAGCTTTCATTTTGTTCTGTTAAAGCAGATGTCGCTTCTTGGCATCCACTCACGGCTTGACCAAGTTTTTGATGCACCAAGTGTTGTGAAGGAGGTTTTGACTAGCCAGTTTGGTCTGGATCATTCAGTATGCTTCGTTGTGTCATATAAATTTTCTTAGCTTGTATTTTTAATAGAATTTTACAAAAGGTTTGGCAATAGGTAGTATGCAGGCTGAAGACTCGTGAAGTTAGTAGCTAAATGATTTGGTTTGTGAATTTATTTCTCTTGGACAACGTGATTTTCCTCCTAATTTATGTGTACTTCTCTCAGTATATCGGGTCAAAGGAAACTGATCAGAAAGCTGACGCGGTTGCAAAACTAGGTATATTGGATTTTTGGACTCCAGAGAATCACTATCGATGGACTACCTCCAGATATGGTAACCATATTTCAGCCAGCGTAGAAGCGGTGAATCTCTCACGTCTACTTTTCTGTAGTAAGTTTCTAGAAACATTGTTTACATTTACAAGCAATCCAAAAGTTCAGTGAGTATTCTAAGTTGGAAATTGTTACTTTTACTCTTCAGGTGTTGATGTTGGTGAAATTGAAAAGCTGAGATTGAGGAAACAAGAACTGGAAGAATCTGTTGCTACTTTAGAAGAAAATGTTAAATCACTTAAGTCTGATCAAAGGCAGTTAGAGGATGAAGCTGCTAAACTTCAAAAACAGCGGGTATGATGTAGAGTGTATGCAATTTGTGTGTTTTTATTTTTTTATATAAGTTGCATAGTGATATCTTGATATTATTTGGTAGATTTTGATTTCTGTCCACGTATATACGTAAGGGATGCCTTATTAAAACATTTGTAAAACTTGTCTTCATATTTGCAGGAGGTGATTATAAACAATGTGCACCTTCATAGGAGAAAACGACAGGACATGGAAAATCGTGTTTGTAAGTTCAAATAATTCAGCATGCCTAGATATCGACACTGTCTTGGATCATCATCTATTACACTTGAAAACAATTTTTCATGGTGATTGTAGTACAAAGGAAAAGAAAATTAGAGTCTATGGAGACAGAGGATGATCTGGATACTGTTCTGTCAAAGCTTATTGAACAAGCTGCAAAGTGTAACATGCAGCGGTGCAAATGCGTGATTAAAATCAAGGTTAAGTTACTTTCAGACTCGGGTTTTCTGCTCCACTTTGTGTTATTATTATGTTGTGCGGGCTTTTGTTGGAAGTTTATTGTAGGAAAGAGCTTATAAACTAAATCTTGGATAATACAAGTTCTGAAACATGCGTTTGTTCGTTTTCTTCTACAGAATTTACTCATTGAGGCTGTTTCTTACAAACGGAGTATTGCTGAAAATCATATGGCCTCCATTGAGTTTGATGCAAAGGTACTTTAAGTGATTAACGAATGACAGCACTGAAGTTTGGGCTTTAGTGGAATGGATAGAAAATCTCATTTCCTTAAATTTATGCCCTGGTCAATTTTTAATTAATTCCTGCTATTTACTACTAAAATTCCTAGATTAGAGAATTGGAAATTGATTACAAACAGCATGAAAAGTTAGCTATGGAAGCATCACTCCACTTCGAGCATTGTGAGTTATTATATGCAATTTCTGTTTTATCTATTTCTTGAAATTTTCCATTATTTTCATCTTGCAGAATTATATTAATTATTGGAGCTACTGCTGATGGTTTGTAGTATTAAATGATTTGGGTAACAAAAGTCTGCATTGCTAGGAGAAATATTGCTCCTATTCCAAGATCACATGCCAAAATTTAGTGCATACACGTTTTTTAGAGGGTTGAATCATATGGCATAGTGGGGGAGTATCAGTGCCACCAATTATTTATCTGCATATCTGTTGAAACTACAAAGTTTTAAAGAATAATTATGTTTTAACTGATCCATGTAATTTCGACTGGAACTGTTTTGTGACTTTTGCCTCCTATCATTTTCACACTGCACCAAGATGTATCTTGATTTTGTGGGAGGTTTCATAGCAAGATATAATTTTATTGTATTTCTAACTATTTAATAATATGTTTTTTAAGGTAAAAAGGAGCTAGAAAATTGTCGGCAGCAACTGTTAGCTGCAAAAAGGAATGCAGAATCAGTTGCTGTTATTACACCAGAACTTAAAAACGCATTCCTAGAGGTTTGTGTTTCCAAAGATTCCTCCATGCTAAAGAACTTTTGTTACGACTTAGAGTCATAACATGGAAAATTTAAGTTTACTTAATGCTAAGATTACGCTTTCATATGGTTGAATTGTAATTTGAGATTTAGCATAGACAGCAATTCTACATATAAGAATTGTAATCTGAGATTTAGTATACATATGAATTCTACTTGTAAGAATTGGAATATATTGAATGATGCAGAAGGACAAGGAACTAAACTTCATGGGTTCGACTAGCTAGAACAATCTCTCTGCATGAAAATGGAAGATTGTATACGTCTGATCATTCCCTGTACTCATCAATGACGGGAATGTCCTGTACTAGGATTCGCTTTTATCACTAGTGTCAATATCTGTATCAACATAAACTTTAATTATATTATGAACATAGTATTGTTGCTCTTCTGATTAGTTTCCGTTGAAGCATGCACTATGCTTTTAGCTCTATAACTAAGACTATTGTAAAATCTACTATGTTTGCATGCAGATGCCTTCTACAATTGAGGAATTGGAGGCTGCTATTCAAGATACTACAGGTGAAGCCAATTCTATTTATTTTCTGAACCACAATATACTTGAAGAATATGAAGAACGTCAGCAACAAGTAATCTTATTCCATGAATCAAAGGCTTGTTCTAGTTGTATATTTGTGCTATACTGCTGATCCATTATGTTATCACGTTACAGATACAATCAATTTCTGCAAAAGTGAATGCAGACAAGAAAGAACTAAGGAGGTGTTTAGCTGAAATAGATGCCCTAAAGGTGACCATTTTGCTTACTGCATAGTGTTGTCCGAAGTTATTGTTAGGTGTACTTAACCTTTTTTCTTCCCCCTTCCCCTCCCCTGATCATATATTCATATTCTTAGGTGTACATCCTTTTTCTGTCACATTTTGTCTAACTGGTTTATTTTATCCGTTAAACTTTCATACATGTAGGGAAGTTGGCTTCCAAAATTAAGAAGCCTTG